>BMAW01122169.1:1091504-1133131 GCA_019974015.1 Nephila pilipes | reverse complement strand
TTTTATATCACCAATTATATGTATTTTATATCACCAATTATATGTATCTTAAATTTGATGAAATAAATACTTAAAATAATTTGGAATTGCTTATTACATTGTGATACTTTGTCACATGTAGCCACGATAGCCGAGAGGTCATGATAGTGGTTCGTAGCCGGCATTGTTTCAGTCGAGTCATGGGTTAAAGTACTAATGTCCTTTCAGACCTACCATGTAATGGCACTGATGAGCGTTTTTCTTGTCAAGTCTGAAAGTAGTCGAAATACTGGCATGTCGTGGAATTTAGGAGAGGAAAAACAATTTATGTGTCATCCCCCGTCAATCGACTGCGGCCCATATTACGAGGTCCGTCACCAATAGCTCTCGTGTTGCATCTAAGGGCGCCATTAATAATGATACATAATTTTCACGATCATAAAACAGAGGATTTTAATTCGGAATAGTCTCTCTCGGACTTTTTTTAATTTACGCATGAAAGACCCATAGACGGTCATTGCGCGTTCAATGTTCAAAGGTGTGAATCACAATTTCAAGAGGAAAGGGTGATTTATTTCTCTTTGTGGCTACCCTTCACCCCTCCTTGAGTCACACTTAAATAAGAAGCTCGCCAAAAGATTTTGACTCACATACAAACACTTATACGGACATATTTGTTCAGGCATGTCGCACTCGCGCGAGTCACACAAACACTTAACACTAATTTCATTAAGTTATGTAAACGAATTAAACTGACATGTTTGGAAACCACTTGTAGCCCACCGCCAGGTATATAAATTAAGTTTATATATGCTAACGTTAATCATGTTTATTCAATAAACTAAATGAATGTGCACCAGTTATTGTTCTAAATCTTAATCTCTTATCTTAAATATTATCGAAGCATCTTCTCTCCACTATTCGATCAGATCATTTGACCTAGTTCATTATTTATTCATGCAGTTAGTCTCAAAATTCACAAGTCTTAATAAATAAATAAAATCAGAGGAGAGACGTCGTTTCATTAAGCAATCACTCAAGTTGTTGTATAAACGCAGATCATACATATAATGTATTTCATTTACATTATTTTTGTATCCTATGCATTATTATTTTTAATTCATTGCAGCTCCTGGATCTAACCCCAGAGGAGAGAGACGCTGGACGATCCAACTATCCCTATGAGTTCCAAGGGAGTCCAGTTGCCAAGAGGTCAGTCCACGAATCCGAAAGATCCCTTCCGTTTCAGAGAGACGTTGAGTAACGAGAAAACGGCAGATCGATCTTGGACAAAATAAAGATGTTTTGAGTTTCATTTTTTTAAATTCTTGTGTTCTTTCAAACGTTTTTCTTCTCTATGTAACGATTTGTATTTTAATCCTGGCTAAAGTGCTCTAAATTCTCTCGTGACTCATAGTGCTTAAATGGTAACTTAATCACTTCGTGAAAGAAAAAAAAAGATTTCAGTGTATAAATCTGTCTTTTGTAAAACTTTGGGGCTAAATAAACTTTATGTACTCCTCCTGTGTATGCAATTGTGTTTTTTTCTTATCCTAAGCAGTAAAACATCATTGACGACATTATCATAATCGTTATATATAAATGCATTATCAGTTATGAAAATAAAGTTGTTTTCAAAATTCTGTCGACTGATTTTAAGAATGAATTACATATTTCCATGATATGAGAATTAATAAATCAGAATTAGGATTTATTATAAATAGTTACAAAAATTAATACAATAAAACTTCCTTTGAAGTAAGGAATACATTCCAATATACGAATATAAATTTCCACAACTTAATATAGGCGAGTTTAATGATATTATCTTATGTGATATAATATAAACAATGAATGTATAAATCACATCATATACGTCTAAATCATGGAGTATGAATATGTGGGGAGTAAATAAGAACACACTTTTTTTTTGTAACATGCTTTGATGTTCCCTTATAATTCGGAGGAAAAGTGAAATGAGTTAGGACATTTAAAACATAACAAAAAATTTACTCTAGAACGTAAAGGCAAGTAGCACTCCCAGTGAGACCTACTATTGCTGCTCCTACGCTACCGAACCTTCGACTCTTAACACAAAACACTCTCTTTCTCCATCCTCACAGGTGGTATTTCTAGCGCCACGTAGCGGAGACTTCTGATTCATTGCCCGGGGAAGATGCGAACATTACACATGCATTTCCATTAGAGTATTATATAAATCATAAGCAATTTTATACATGAAATCTTCTTGTAATCAAAAATATTTGATAAATAATTTAAGAGTTTGCGATAAGGCGCATTTCTTCTGATTTGTACCTTTGCTTTATCATAAAGGCGTCTTTGACGTCATTTACCTTTCCCTCATTCGAACAAATTGTTATTGTCAACAAGAAGGTATAGCATATGTTATACTTCAACTTCGTCTTTTTTTACCTTTCTCTCTTGAATAAGCTGATTCATAACTTCGGTGTAACAGTAGTTAAAGTTTTTTTTTTTTTCGAGAAAGCCCCATTATAAGTTTATTTTAATCCTCATCTTCAAAATGACTATTTTCCTCTTTATCTTGTATGATTATAATGATTTGAAATACCAAGGTACAATAAAAAATTGCACTGCACCGAAAATGTTAAGCGAAACTTTTCAATCCCTGCACATCAAAGGTATTTTAATTCATATCAGATAAAAAATTTGATTAATTTCATATATTTCTAAAATTTTGAAATTATAATTTATAGTTATTTTCTCAACTATATTTTAAAATAGAACTTTTGCTTTACATTAACAAGGTTTTATCAATAAAGGGCATATGCCAAAAAAATAAAACTTGACAATTTAGTATGTATTTGTGGATAAAGAAGAAACTTGACAAAAAAATAAATGTCATTTTTATCAATCGTAAGCCATTATCAGCTTTTGAAATATTTTATATTTTGTCCATGGTATATTCCATAATTATACTATTTAAAAATACTCTTACTAAGAATTATTTTAGAAATGCCGGATTGAATAAAAAGATCTCAAACAGGGACTTAAATTCTTTCATTTATTTTTCAAATCTCAGATAACTGTAATATTTTAGTATTGTCAGCCACTAAGCCAAAAGAGAAGGATAAAAACGAAGTTAATCTAAAAAGAAAAACACCCAACTTAATTTTCATTCAAACATGAAAAAATGGGGATCGTATGAAAAAATAATCACCCTGATACTTACCATTTATTGATTTAAGCTAGGCAAACTTATTTTGTTTGACAGCATAAGTAATTCAAAAAAAAATGTCACATTGTACTAGGAAAAAAATACTTCTGCAGAAATGTATAGCTGCAAAAAAACAAATTCAAAGCAAAGTTCATTTCATTTCATTTTTTCCCTTTCAAAATCATTAGACCATGAAATTAGTTTTGAATCTCTACAGAAACTTCTTTGAAACTATTAATTGGCACTTGATGACTCCCTACTACCTTTGTGAATAGTTTCATTTGAGTTCATATTGAAAATCTCCTGAAATCCAAAGGAAAAGAATTTTGAATTTTCTTCAGTTTTTTGTATGTTTTATTTAAATTTCTCCTACGTTATATATCATATAAACTATAGAAACTTTCAGGATACATAACCATATCTTTATACAACGAAATTATGTTCGAAAAAAAGAAAGCTAGAGTTGAAAAAATAATGATCTTCCACAATAAAGTGGCCATTCACCATCAGCGAAAAAAATGCTACGTTCTTATCGGAGAATCATAGAAGTTCAAATTTTTATTTCGAAAACAATGACTCATAGGGAAAACAAATAACTAGCTAAAGCATAGGGCGTTAGAGCGACACCCAAATTAGTGTAAAATATAAAAACCGTTCACTTAAAAGCTCCGAAAAGTTTTTAATCCTAAACTGTGAAACAGATAAAGTATCCAAATTGAAACAACTCTAGGTACTTCATCGAACAATATAAATTAGTTAAGAAGGTTTGAAAATTTCTTTTCTGAGAAAAGATATATATAGGTGTCAAAGGGAATACTTTTGCATTGTAACTGTTAAAACATTACTGAAATTATATATGAAATGATTGAAAAACTTTATTGTTATTATTGTTTTTAATCTTCATAACATCTATCGTTATCTGTTCATCTGAAAAACATTAGTGTTATTATTGTTTTTCATCTTCGTAACATCTTGTCGTTATCTGTTCATGTTGCGTTTTCTTTTATTTTGAGTCATTGACGTTCTACACTTTCGTAAATGACTTCATTTTGCTTAGTTTTCGTCATAAAATTTCTGACTTTTGAGATTGACCATTCAGGACGCTGCTATTCATCTCAATAATAGTTCATGGGCACTTTACTGTAAATAGATATTCCTAAACCTCTAGCTTTTTCTTCGATCGAACGTAATTTAGCCGAACGATATAGTTATACACCCAGTATATGCATGTAATAATTGCAAATAGAAAAGATTAAGAAACAATAAATTAATAATATCAAAAATAGCAAATGTTTAGCCGTAAACTTTTTACTGAAATTCCAAATAGATAGTACATTACATTTTCGTTTAAAATTCTTCGAAATCATCACCATTGATTCATTTATCTCCTTATTAGTTATCCCAAAAAGAACAACAGTAATAAGAAATTCTTAAAATTATATTAGATTTCATAGTCGATTAGTTTTTATAACGCTTTTTAAGTATTACAATTTCAATATCTAGAAAACATATTTTTGTTTTCGTTCCTTTCTATCTAATTTGTGCCACTAAATACAGGGTTAGCGATTTAGAAAAGTTTTGAATATTAATGTATAGCTGTCCGGATTCAAATATTTCACTTATCTTAAGAATTAAAAAAAAAGCATTAAGACATTTGTTAAATACAAGTACACCTATAAAAAGGCAAGTTTGATAAGTATTATTTTATCATCAAAATGATGAAAAAAATTCGGAGAGGGGGCAATAATATAGATATGCAGAGGTTTTTCACAAAATTCACAACACAGTTTTAAAAAAATGCTAAAATTGTATTTACAAACTCATTTATCTTAATTCTAATACACTAAGCAAATATAATAACTTTTTATGAGAGAGTATTTTCTCTGGAAAAAACCAATAATTTATTCATTTTAAAGGCAAACTGAACCTTAATATTTTATATTGAATTATGAAAAAGTTTTAGAGATATGATAATTTTTAATATTCTTTTATTTGAGTTTTAGTTTTATTAATTTTTCCTTTCTTTTAGACGAAAAATATTATTTTCAGAATCTAATTACTGGAAGAAAAATATTATAATTCATTTCCAATAGTCAATGTTTTAATCATTATATATTTAAGATAGTATAACAAAAAAAATGTTTAAATATGAAAACTTCATTTTAATTGCTTTTTATGCACATATTAATTAGCATCAAACTATAAAAGCGCTGTCTTACGAAACTTAAGACGTTCGTTAACGATTCGTTCAAATGAGCTTGTAAAAATTACAGCAAAAATTTATTTATCAAAAATGATAATATTTAAATTATTTAATTAAAATAAAGGGTATTCAAAATGAATTATCTGATATTGAAATTCCATGTTTTCAGAAATAAACACAAAATCATAAGTAATACATGAATACAAAGGAAAAATGTGGAAGTTTTATATTATAAACGAGATAAATGACTCTCGTATGTTCTTCGTGAAGCTATTTCCTGAAAGCTGTTTCAGAAACTTTCCTCGAGCTTCCTCAGAGTTGGATCGGTCGTAGTGGACGAAATAACTTGATGTTATACAGCTAGCCACTTAAGTCACCTGATATGACACCATGCGGCTTCTTTTTTTGGGGGGTATGTGAAAGATAAAATGCATGCGCCACCATTACCCACAAATTGTTGTGATTTCTGCTGCTGTACAATTAACTACCACTGACTCTTTACCACGTATTTGGTAATAATTTATATATCGAATTGATATCACACATGTTACTAAAGCAAGTTATACCGAACATTCGTAAAAGAAACTTCCATATTTTTCCTCTTCGCATTCATGTATTACTTATCATTCTGTGTCGTTTATTTATGAAAATACTGCATTTTAAAATCGGATGCTTCATTTTGAATAACCTTGTAATTTGGGAGTTTATTTGTGCATTCATTCATAATAAAACAATAAAATTTAGCAAAACTATAGGTAATATCTTAGTTTCCTTTTTATTCAGAGTAATTGTATAATCTTTGAAAATAATGTTAATGGGAAAAAAATTAAGTGATTTTGATCCAAACAGAGATTTGCCAGAGTAAATTAATATCATCATTGTTATTACTATAAAGAAAACATCGGTGATAAGTCTGGCTAGGCCTAAATAACCAAGCATAAATATCGTTGCATGTTTGAAGCAGCATAACGTTGTTTGGTCAAATAAATAATGCATAAAGAATATTGCATTCGATTGGACATCATGTTTATATTTTGCACTTCAAGCCCCTTTTGAAGCATCTTCGATTTAATAGAACACTAACATTGTATTCCCTTAATATTAGTTAGCAAATATAAAAATAACTAATATTTCTTTAAAATGTACATCGCCAAATTTTATTTCAAATAAATATTTGAATTGATACTTCTCATATTAATCAATGTATTTAAGGATACACATACACACACACACATACACACACACACACATATATATATACTTTGCAAAAAAAATTCGTACTTAACTTCTTATTACTTTTTATTATCTTTTAACTTTATATGAGATCAGAGAGTACACATAAGTTAAGTAATAATAATATTTCCTTAATTCATTCTAATCCTTTCTCGTTACCTTAGTGATCAGTGCAGATTACCTTTTGGACTCAATCACTTCGCTATTCACAAATTTCTCGAGTGTCAACTCGCTTGCCTACATGTGCTCCACTAGGAGACTTGTTCTGATCTGATCTGAGGGGATTGTGTGAGAGACATCTTACACGCCCCCTTTACAGAAAACGCCCTCCACAGGAGGGCTTTATATATATATATATATATATATATATATATATATATATGTTAAGACATGCGGGATATGCGGGGACAAGAACGATGAATTTAAGATTCATCGTTCTTGTGACATACATGCTTTTAAAATTGTTTGTAGAGCCTAGATTTTTTTGTGTGCTTGGTAATGATGTTTTAAACATTTTATAGAACTATAAAAGTAATTTTTTAGTCCAAAAGTTCTTTTTTTAGTTGAATATGGACATGATTTTCGAGACATAATTGCATTTTTGTACCATTTTTTTTTATAAAAAAAAGTATTCCTTTAGCATACAAAATACTTTACTCCTCATTTGTAAAATAATAGACAAAAAGTAGTAAACCAGCCTTTTAAATAACATTACTGCCTGGTTTATTTGAAAAAATTGTAGATTTTTGAAATTTTAGAAGTTTTATTTATTTATTTTTATTTATTTATTTTTATACTTAAAATTATTTCTTAAAATATAGACATTACTTGGAAACAAAATATCTTTGGTTCACTATATGCCTAAGTATCCTTAATAGAAGCATAAAAAAAAATTGGAATCATACAGTGAATATTTGTTTTTTTTTTTTTTTCTAAATGGTACCTAAATGTATATAAATATGTCTCAAAAATCATCCCTACATTCAATTATGAGGGGAAAAACATTTTGACTAAAAATTACTATTATAATTCTATAGAATGAATAAAA
The DNA here is from genome assembly GCA_019974015.1 of Nephila pilipes. Classification (NCBI taxonomy): domain Eukaryota; kingdom Metazoa; phylum Arthropoda; class Arachnida; order Araneae; family Nephilidae; genus Nephila; species Nephila pilipes. The sequence continues at coordinate 1,125,472 of BMAW01122169.1, read as the reverse complement.
CATCAAAATTAGGAAACAAAAATTCCAATCTTTACTAATAATTTCAAAAGATATATTTCACAAAAATAAGGAGTCTTAATTAGGGTATTATACTATTCCTTACACATTCTGGTATCCTTAAGTACAAAACATTGCTGAAAAGTTAATTGTATATATCAAGGATGATCGAGAGCAATAGATTTTAATTAATAGTTATGTAGATGCATTAATAGATTGCTTCATTGATTGAATTTATATGTAATTATACTAGACTTCATTAACGAAGCAATTAAGTTGTGATGATATCTTGACCATAATTAAACTGTATTCTCAAAGTGCAGTATCTCGTACACATAAGCTTAAGATTATAAGATTAATTTCTCTAAACGCTTAGTTCATGATTGGGAAGTAGGAAAACGAATAAATTAGTTAAGTTTCAAATTAATTATTCTGCAGCGTTAATAGTTACGAAAGTAATAGTGAATTTTTTTATTATTATTATTTTATGACATGTCAGAGAGTAAATTACATCATAAAATTATTTTACGAAGCATGTTTAAATGTTACATGCTGACGAGAAATATTTCATAATATATAATGTTATAGAATTACTTTGAAATGTTTTTTTTTAATCTTTACTTACACTAGAAATATTTTAACTAACAGAACTCTAAATAAAATATTGCATAACATATCTTTATATTTAAATTAAAATACAATTTATAGAAAAATTTGTAAAGACAAAGCTTTTGATCAAATATGAGAAAACCATAAAGGTAAAATTTGTTCTCTTGAATACTTATAAATTAGAAGTCCTTTGCAGTATAAATTAATGTATCAAAAGTTTTTTCTTATTTTGCTTTGGTATGTCTCTTATAATTTTTAAGAATTCATTAAAGTATCTAATGATAGGTGAACATGAAATAAAAGAAAACCGCACGCATTCAAACTGACAAGTGATAAATTATATCCCAACTTAATTAAGAGTTTTGAAATAATCAAAGTAAACAAGTATTAATCCATAATATAAAAAAACAAGTAGTCTTGTCATGGCATTCACAAAACTTGCACAAATTAATTTTTGAAATTTCATAATTAATTATATTGGAATATATTAGAATAGGTTTGCACAGAACAATTTATATGTTTGGCTCATTTATTATAATTGCAACACAATTGTTTTTAAAACATGAAAAAAAATGTATGGTAAAATATTATTTACTTTAGAAAATTATAATTGCAAAAAAAAAGGATTGTTTACTTTGCTTTAATTTTTAATAAAAATGCTAAAGGGGAAGAACAAGCAGGAAAACTGAGTGAAATTAATCAAGGAATTCTAAGCCTTACTCAGTGAATCAGAACTAAATACACGAAGAGGTATCATAAAGTTTTAATTATTAATATGAAATAGCCGAGACATTTGGATAAAATTTACAAAACATAATGATTCCTCTTAATATACATAATTTTGGAAATTACGGCTATTAATGTCGATCTTTGCTTGGTATCAGGAAGCCGTAGATTGAAGTAACCCGCAGTATAGAGAAACTCCAAGTTCAGTCTGTTGAATTCTACAATGACGACCTTCGAAAGGTCAAAAAGCGCAGAGAGAAATAACTCTGGATGGTAACTATGTAAAAAGGTCTTAAAAATAGTAAATAAAAATTGTTTCTGCCTGAATTAGTTTTAGGAATACACCTGTCCCTCGATTTACACGATTAATTGGTTCCTGAGAAAATCGTGTAAAGCGAAAATTAAAATTTTTGTATGAAAAACCGTGTAAATCGAAAACAGCTATAACCGTGCGTTTTAAACCATTTATTCAATATATATTATAAATTCAAAGTGTTTTCAATCATTTATTCAATATAAAATAAAATAAAAAACAAAACTCAAACAAAATTGAGATAGTTATTATAAATTCAAAGTGTTTTCATCTACACTGCTATCACTATCACTTTCAACGACAGGTCTTCTTCTTTTACGGGTTTGTATAATAATGGAATAAATTTTAGCAACATCGATCACTCTTTCTTTATTACGTAGACGATCCAAAATATTAATTTTTGTTTCTAAAGAAATAACTTTTCTCTTTATCTCCCTTTTATTAATTTTTGTGGTTGCCATGGCAATCCTGAAAATTTTAATTATAAATATGAGAATGGTACAAAACATAATTTTAATTTACATACTTACAATTTATACTACTAATTAACAATGAAGTAATTACGCAATTATCACAAATAAATAATACGGTTACAAATACAACAATGATAGATAAAAAATATAACAAAATAGATAAAAATATATGTACTATTGTGAATTACGACGCACTGAAAGGTAATCTTGACGCATATACATGCACATGTGTGGTGTTACCAAATCAATGAATTAAAATTATGCGGAATTTGACAGTTTGACAATTTTTTTTTATTTGAATTTAAAAAACCGTGTAAATCGAAAACGTGTATATCGAGCACCGTGTAAATCGAGGGACGGGTGTTATTGAAATTTCTCGATAACCCGGGAAGATAATTAAAATTTAGCGATACTGCGGGTCACAAATTGCGCCACACACAGTTTACGGCTTTCTGAAACCAATATCTCACCATTAACAGTTGTAATTTATAACTTAACCTATATAAGAATCAATTAACATGCAGTATAATTTTATCATTATAATTTTGTTATTTCTTAGTAACACTTAAAACTTTACGATACCCTTCTGTATTACAAACATAATTATTTTTAAAATATAAAACACATGATAAATTAATGTTTACTTTTGAAAGCTGCAAAATATTCGAAAAACAATTGCTAAATCTACTTTGAGTTTATAAAAATGCAAAATTCACAAATAATAAGAAAAAATACGTGAAATTAAACTAGGAACTCAAAGCCATAACGTAATAAATAAAAGTTCAATATAATAAGGCTTATTGTCATATATAAGAATTTTAACAATGTTGACATTTCACTAATAATGCAATAAACGGGAACTAACATTAAAAATGAATAAATATACCAATAGCATTAGTAAATATTATTAGAAACACTGAATTGTTAAAATTTTTATGTATTACTCCCGGTTTGAATGGTTCATGAAATTGTAGATATTTGTGTTAAGAAAATATTTATCCATTGATTTTAGTCTGCATTAATTATTGGGAATAAAATATTGACATGATTTTAAGGTTATGCATGACTTGGGATTTACATGGGGTTGGGAATGCGTTTCAATTTTTTTTTAAATACGTTTACTTTTGAAGGGAATAAAATATATATTTATCTGGCAAAGATCTCTCCAGTTAACTTGCAACTTTTCATGAGGAGGAAACATCGGATGCATAATTACCATTGTGTCTTATATACTAAATTGCTAAAATAACATTTCATCCTGAGACTTGTTTACTAAAACTATAATTATTTTTCCTTTACTCTTACAGGAAGCACAAAAGAAGTAATCGAGGAAATATTGAGATAACTTTGTTTACTTTTGCATTTTATCATAAATTCTATGAATAAATTTATAAAGCAAAAAGCAACTCTTAAAAATGAAAAATTGTTGAACACATATCGTGGGAAACCGCAAGAGTGGAACCTCAATTCTTTCTTGCTACAATGTTTCGTAATTTTAAAAGTAAACAGCTTGTCTTTTGTTTCAGATTGCTTAGCGAGATTTTATAAGAAAACATTTTGTAGGGACCGTGTTACGAATCTCTAGAATCACGTCTAATCTTTTAGCGACTGCGGCTGTTTTATTTAACTATTGAGGAAAAATTTTACCAGATCTCGGAATTAACAATATTGAGCAAAGCTTTAAATGAAAACAAGAGCGAAAAAAATTGTTATATTAAAAATACGTATTAATAGTTAAGGTAGTGACAAAGCATGTTAATAAAGAATTTAGTTTTCAAAAAAACAATAATAATAATAATGTAAGATATCTAATACTCTCGAACAGAATATTAAAAATAAACTTCAAACTCTATAAAATGTATAATTTGCACAAGCTGAATTATCTCAATATCTTTAACCTGTTCTCATAAAAAATTTATTTAGAAAACTGTCTAATCGTTATAAGTATATACTACATAAGAAGTTACACTGAACACACAAATGGATAAATTATTAACATCCAATATTTTCATTGATGTCTGATTGATAGAACTTAATCTACGCCGCTTTAAATCTACGTAAGGGATACTGGAAGCAGATCTCAAGTGGCGAGGAAGGTAATTACTTGTGTTATTAAATCGCTCTTCTATCTTCCATTCATGTCACATGAAGGGTATTGGGTTAGGCTAGTTAAATATAATTAACGACAGCTCTTATTATTTCGCCATACTGATGACATCAGTGGAATCGGAACTCGAATTCAGTTACCACATTTCCTCATCGTAATAATCATGAAAAAAAAGGGTGGGTGGGAGGAACGGGATAATTAAGTAGATCGACTTTTTAGCTAAATATTTATATGTGGAAGTCGAAACTCTTTAAAAACAAGGTTAATAACACTTCATTATTAGACACCAGATTTAGTCTTATTCCACATGATCAAGTCGAAGGCTAGACCATGTCTACAAGACCAAAATTCTTCAAGAAATCATAAACGAGATGAGGTGATGTAATTATATCTTCTCTGCCAAATCCCATACAGTTTAGAAGATGCTTGGGAGATGTCTAGAGAAAATTACAAATTGTGAGGTCAGAAAGTTTTCTGTCCCTAGTGAAAATTAAAACTCCTAATGTGAGTCTACAAATCGTTGTTTGGACATACATATCTCCCTTAATAGAAAGAACACCACCAAGAGTTTGCTTGCTTTGCAGTGAGTGAGTCGGAAGGGTCTTCCATGATTGTTGGCTTGATTTTTTTTACTATTATTTAATGTTTCGAGGAAGGTAAGAGATTTCGATCGGTTAGGAAAACAATTTCTTCCTAAGCCAAATTATGATCTCATTACCAAAAAGTCCTATGTGAGACGAAACCTATTAGAATTAGATTTCGTATTGTAGAGAAAAATGTTTGAAGATCTCTGCAGATCTATCGTCGACCTCAGTCCAGTCTCTCAAATACAAGATGGTACTGCAGTTATCTTTCAAGATCCAAATATCGACGAATGAGGTTTCAGTTCTAATTTCATTCAGTGTCTCTTCAATAGCAATATGCTGTGATCTGAAGACAACCAAAATCTGGATTTCTATTTTCTATTGTAAATTATTGCATAAGATGTAAATAAAAGAATTTTTCCTCAGGTGAAAGCTTAATATTTGAAATTAACCAAATTCATTTTGACACCCTAGTGATCAAAATGAATTAATTTACTTATAATATTTTAGAAAAAACATTCCCCTCTTATGTGAGTGTCTAGATAAATGAGTGACCCGTAGAAATGGATTTGAGGCATCTGATATTAAGAATATCCACCACAAGAGATTCGAATGTCCAATACAACATTTGCAACTATACTCAGACATATAGATGTCTTTTTTTCCCTTCCTTTCCTTTTTTGATTTTCAAAACGATCATCAAAAACTCAGATATTTATTAATATGAAATATTGTTTCATAAATACAGAGAACAGGATTCTCATTTATTTATTTTATCACAACAATACTTAAGCTAACATTTTAAAAATATTTAAAAAACATAAATGCTCTATATTTATTTTTTTATTCAAATTTTTTCCATAAGTCATACAGAGGTACTGATAAATATAATATAAAACTATGTTTTCAATATAAAATATAACTTGTTCAAAAAAATAAATTTTCCTTGCGAGAAATAAAATATACTTTATATGGGGAGAAATTGTTTGCTTATTTCTTTTGAATATTATTCTAAGTGATAAAAAAATTACGTTTATTTTTATCAATAAATTTCTATTAATTATGGTTGCGTTCAAAATAAATAGTATATTAAGGTATGAAAAGAATCTCTGACATAATATTTTTACATGAGATTATCCAATGCAAAGTTATTTTTGCTTCACTTGTAAATGAAAGCGATTTATCTACCAAATCAATGTAAAAAAGAGACTTGGATTAGAGGTAAATAATTTTTAAAAATTTTAATCTGGAATATGTTATTATTTCACATTTGAAAAAAAAAGATTCATGAAATATCATATCTAGAAACTTAACCGGATATTTGAAAACATTCCGATAAGGGCACATTATAAACATACTACTGATCTGAATTTTATCATTTTCGTAAAAATGTGTCATCTTGTCAATGAACGCCTAGGAAGTTCAAAAAATATTCAAAGTGGAAACATTCAACGTGAAAATTCAAACACTTGGAGAGAAAAAAAAAAAACTAAAATGGTGTTCTGACTAGAAGTTAGCAATTTTTTAGCGAATTTTAAAACAGATCACCAAACTATCTTAAAAGATACCAAAAAACCAAATACCATAAAGGTAGCAAAAAAAAGGAATTGTCATACTAATATCGTTATCAAACAAGAAAAGAACGTCAAATTTGGCATGCTTCCTATAGTTCAATTTAACCACTAAAATATGGATGGTTAGAAATATTTTAAATGATATCTTTTATTTTCTAATCTAAATTTTAACCATAATTTTCTTAAATTTTTTTATAAAGTTATGAGTTTATTTATTGTTTGTTATACTTTATAATATTTTGGTTAACTTTAAAAAATTTACTAATATATAATTAATTAGAAAAAAAAGCAAATCCACATTAAACACACACACACACACATATAGAAGTATAAAAAAGCTCATAAGAAACATGTATATAAGTTAATATTAAATTCCTTAATTATAACATTTATAAAAAAAGTAAAACAGAAAACAAAATTATTAAAAATCCAATCATAGCAATAACTTCAATTAATATTATGGTCTTAATAAAACCAACTGGAATTAAAAACAACTTACAAATAATAAATATAGAGAAAAGGGATATAAAGTAATTAAAAATGCTGTTTCTGGCTTAGGACAGAAAAAAGCTTGGTTACACTAGTTTTAAGGCTCCCACCTTCACATAAATGACTTGAAAACAAATTAGTAAAGACCATTAAAATTCAAAAAGAGAACTTAAAAAGCTGGAAATAAACAACGGAAATTAAAAAGAAAGAATAAAAACCGAAGAAATCAAAATTCATTTTAACTAACTTAAAGTGCAATCCATTAAACTTCTAATACATACCTTTTAAGCTCAAGAAACATAAATTGAATTAAAAAAGCTCTTACCAACCATTCAATTGTAGTCAATATGTACCTTTCAAAATAGCGTTGCTGACATATGTACATTTTGTGGCTATTCTACTTGATTGATTGTTTGATATTATGGAATATAGAGCAACAAAGGCATTTTTCCCATCAATTCTACTAAATTAAATATTATACTCATAAATTAATTAGTAATAATTTATGTAATTAACAATAAGATAAATTCTAAAATATTTTCAAGAAACTTTTTTTATAATTGAACTTAACCATTTAAGATAATCAAATTGACACATTTTTTATAGATTTATAAATCGTATCACCATCTATTGTCCGAAAATTGAATGAATTAAAAAGACCTATATTTATTTTAATTTATACTTATCATTTTTAAATGTCTATTTAAAAAATAAATAGGATAGTTTGTTTTGATGTAGCTAATAAAAACCTTCTTAGAAATCTTGTTAACAAAAAATTTGAAAACATGTTTTAATTACATATAATTTTATTAAAGATAATGTTTCTTAAGATAGAAATGCTACTATTCCAGAAATATTTTGTATTTATTCCAGAAAAGTTTGTGTTTATCTAGCGAATAAGATAAATACAAACCACCTTGAGGAACTGTTTAATAGAATCAAAATATTATTAATAATAATTTCATGAAGATTGAACGTTGAAATATAATACAAATAAACAAAATACAAAGTACGAGATAGTCTTTAAAATATCGTGAAATCGGAATAGATGAAATTTATGAATAGTTCTTACAGGATTTTTTGCAAAAAGATCACAGTTTTATAAAATTGATGTACTTTATATCATATCCGTGTCCAATTCATTGGTGGAAAAGAAATATTGATACATAGCGTTGTTTATGACAAGGTCTTCGCTTGTCCATTTGCAAGTAAAACTCGTCATAATGTTATAAAAAGTCTTGGAATACTTGATGCATACATACATATTGAAGGAATTTTCACCTATGTTTCGATTAAATCACAGAGTCTCTTTTTCTCTGGTTTTGAAAAATTTCTTTTACCTATTTTACAAATGCAAATAGTTAAATTCTTTAGGAAACTCACAAACGATATTCATTTTGAGATTCTATTCCTGTAATCTATATTTTAATGAAGGTTTTTATGACTTGTAAAATTAAATTTGTAATATTTTATGAAAGCGATGTTCTATTCAAAGATTTTTAATGAAATAATCAACTCTAAAAATAAAGAAGCATTGATCCTTCTTTTCAAACATAATTATATAATTAGAAATTTTATTAACTTAAATTTCAGAAATTTTTGAAGAAAAAATTATTTTTTTTAAATTTTTTTAGTGATTTTAATAAATTAAGTTTTAAAAGTTCTTTATTTAATTAGCAGCAAAAAAATCAAGTAATTCAATAGCTTGTAATTGATTTTACTTAAATATGTAATACTAAACGAAAAACATAATTTCTATTCCTTAATCCTTTTAAGCTGATTCTTTAAAATTTCTGATCATTAGCTTTGGGAAAAAATGCAAATTATGGTTTAGAAATTTCTTTTAAAAGGAGTTGAAAGAATAAGCGAACAGTATTAGTTTCTCTTAATTGTTTTCAATTTTTCAAAAATTAATATTTAGAACACAAAAGAATCTTGTCCAAAAAGCACAAAATGCATGAGAGACTTACAGGAGTTTTTGAGTTACTGATATCAGATGCGTTTTAACACAAACAACTTGATTTGTGACAATTTTATTTGATCATTATTAACAATTATTATATTAGATCAGGCCTATCCAACTTTAAAGACTTTGCGAGACACTTTGAAACACATTGTATTCCTGAGGACCATATTATATATATGTATGTGCGTGAGCGCTCATGTGTGTGGTGATTTCGATTTATCACCTGTAAGATTTTGGCTTTTATAACGCCAGTTAAAATTCTCACATTAAAATCTATTATTACTTTCACCTCTCGAGTCACGGGAAGCAACTAATCCTCCCGAGCTTCATTAAAGAAATCAAGAACTTTCTGCAATAAGTTCAGGGGCATTTTGTTTCATTCAATTAAATATATTTGCACAAATTATAGTTTTAAAAAATAGTCTTGCAGTTACATCATAAGGCTGGTGCTAAATTACTAGTGATCAAAAGGCACTGAGCAGTCAGTCCGTGTTCTAGGTTAAATATATTAGGCTTTCTGCAGACAGATTGGCTGATGCTGTTACGTATGATCCGCGCATCGCCATTACCTTCCAACGTCTAGAAATGCACATCCGCGATCTTCAATAGATTTGCTGATTAGGTATATATTGTGTATCGCCCACTCACACAAGACGACGTGCGCCATTTTTAAAATGAACTCAACTTCGTAATTGTTTCTGAACAAGAAAATAGAAGAAAAAGTTTGACGGTAGTTCAGCCAACATGCAGAGATATTCGCATAGTAATAGTATATGATTTATGGTGAAATGTTTTTTGGTACCTTTGTGTACAACAAAAGTTTAAGTTTTTGTTCAGATTGCTCAGCTTCAAGGGCCATAGATTGAACCCTAGAGGGTCGTTGGTTGGCCAGGCCTTTATTAGATTATGTCTGTTGTAAACGGTTTTTGTAAAGAACAGTTTTTTTTTAACTTCGTTCAAAAAGCTATTGCTTTATATTTAAGAAATCAATGACATATTTGTATATCATTTTAATACATTTGTGTCCTATAAGTAATTAATTGTAACAATTCTTGGATAACTTGACATGAAACAATCCTAATTGATGATTATTATGTGTTGTAAAAGTATATAATCTTCTTGAAAAAATTTTTTTGTTACAGCAGTTTTATTTCAGTTTTGTTCAAAAGGATGTTCTATCGTTATAAAAAGCTACTAATCTGTAAATATTTCACTATAAAGTAGTCTATTTTTTTCCTGATTGCTGTTTTTAATCTAATAACAAATATTTTGGTTTTTAAGTTTAAAAATATATCATCTTGGCACATAGTTCTTAAAATGAAATGCCTTTTCAAACAGTAACTAGCATTTACTTTAATAAATTTAGTTATAATGTAGAAATATACAGTGACTTAACCAAAATTATTTGAAATTATATGATTTTCCTATATACAACTAAAATTTATAATAGCAATAAATCTTTTAAGTTATTTAGTGAATTAAATTTATAAATTAGAAAAAAAAAAGTTTGATCTTATTGTTTAAAATATTGATTCCTTTACATAGTAAAGCCTTTATTTTCGAATGAATGATAAAGGATAGTTCCAAACAGAACAATATGAAGAGAAGAAGGAACATTTCAAAACTCATATCTTTAAGTAAAATTTATATTATACTATAGGCGATATTCGAGCAATTCATAGGACATATATATAAACGAAAAAATAAATGTAAAGTTAATTTCGAATATGAATATGAAAGGAATCTGATACAATAACTACTTCCAGTTCCTTTAATTTATCTCATCTAATGTAATTCATGCAAGATGTGCCATTAAAATACAATAATTTCAGAATCACATGCCACAAAATCATAAACTAGATATAAAATATTTATAAGTTTTTTCAGTTGAAAGAAAAGAAAATTTTGTTCTCTGCTTTATATAGAGATTTGTAAAATTTCAAACGCAATGCATTGAGCAAAATCAAATGTGACAAATTTTGGAACATGATGTCTGTACGTCATTCACATTGATAAATCTATCAAGTCCAGCTCTTTATTTTTTAAATAATTTTTATAATTCTGGAATTAAAGGAACTCTTTCCCACAAGAAAGAATACATAAATATGTTTTATTCAACTACATAATACACAAACTCATTATTTCAGAGGTATGACAAAAGTTAATCTCCTTTTGAGATAAAGAGAAAAGTAAGTTAAAAGAATCAAAAATACTAGCTGCAATTCCAAATAACGAATTTAGAGGGGAGATTTTCAATCCCAAGTCCAAATTTGTTGAAATAAAATTTTTAATATTGTAAAATAGAACACGAAATTTTTATCCCCAAAATGGTAATTTTTTATTGCTGAAATTGTAAGAAAATTTACTTTATGTATAAAAAAAATCACTTATTGGTACAAAATTAAGAATGTATTTAGATCGAACATTAAACACGCATTAAAACATATCGAACTGTAAAAATTATAATTCCTCTTTTAGGGTTAGGTGCTTCACACGAGGGTATTTGTATTGTAAACTTACTTTCCATAACTTGACATTTCATTCAGTGAAGGAATGATTCATGTGAATGGATTTATTGCTAAGAAAAATAGAAATCTTGGTAAAGATCAGTTGGTGGAGTTTCTAATCAATCTCGCAAAAAAATAGTCCGATTTTCTTCGAAATCATCATCCGAACTTATTCATCATCATCTTCATATCTTTAAAAATTCTTAAAAACTTTCGAATTCACTTAGCAAATATTCATAGTCCTTGTGGGCAAAACTTCCACAATACTGTTACTATTATAAGAATTATCCATTTTTGTTTACACAAAAAATTAAGAATTTTAATAATATAAAATAAACTCGAAACACATCAATTATTAATTTTTCTTAATAAGCTAATAAATGTATGATAATTTTCTTCAAAATTACTTTAAAAAAATTTTCACGAATTGTAATATGCAATATCCAAACAAAAGCATGCGTTTCTCAACGAATCAAAGCACAGAAAGAAAAAAAGAAAAAGAATGCAAAAAAAATGTTATAGGGACCAATAATGCCATTTATAAATCAAAAAGTATTTAGAATAATCAGAAACGGGAACATTGAAAACGCTATGCCGGCACCGCATACAAACAAATCATGCAGCGCACAAAAAGCGTTTACCATACTAAGGCAAACTGCTAAGTGGTTAAGATAATTAAGTGATCCATTTTAAAAGTCGCCAAAAAATTCCAAAATCTCCAACTTTTACCCTTTTCTTTACTTTGGCCCTCTAATTCGAGGTATTCCGAGTTAAATTCTCATCAACTACTATCAGGATTTGAGGCACGTCCAAAATGAAGAGAGCAACTCATAACATCAATCTCTCCTCTCGAATGTATGTAACAATACCATTATATAAGAAAGAAAATAAATAAACTTACGTTCTTACACGAACAACTTCAGGAAATTAACTTAAGTTCACTTGAAGAAATAGATTAAACACAATTTTATTTACGGTTAAATTCTATGCATATATTTTAGAAAAAAATCTTAAAAGTTGCATTTCATCTTTCATTAATTGATTGCTTGTAGTTTCTCTTCTTTGTAAGTAGTTATCAGTCTTAGTAAACAAATATAACTGTACATACATTTGAAACCTATATAAAATGTAGATAAAATATTACTTTCATTCAAATAATAATTACACAGTAAAAAAGAAAATTTACTAGAACTGATGTTAAGTTAATTTTTTTGTTGATGGCATCATCGCAAAACGATGTTCTATTTATTCAGATATTCATCCGTTAGAATCACCTACGAGGTCCGGGTGGTCCCCTTGAAGTCTATGGAAGTTTAAAAAGGATCTATAGTTATTCCAGGGGCCTATTAGAGTTTATAGCAATTTTATACGTTTTAAAATTTTATTTAATTCTTAAGGATTGTAATTGTTAAATAATAATATATATTTTAATATGTACAGATATGATATAGATTTGCTAAGGAAAGTGCGATCCACCAGTCTAAATCGGAATGTCATGTCGCTTTAGTATACGCGCCGTCGGCTTGTTATTTGATTACCAACACACGTCGCTTTCTAGATAGGACTAGAGAAATCCCTTTCACTAACAGCCAAAACGACGTGCATAAGGATTCTCCAATAATATTATTTGCCTGTGAACCTGGTGAAAGATGCTTCAAATTATTACACTGTTAAACAATTTACGTTAAATTTTATGAAAGCCAGTAAATTACTGCTATTTAGCTAAAAACGTATTTGTGAATATTATTTTATGTAGATATCACTAGTAAGGGTTTTCATAATTAAATTTTTTAAACCTATTATTATATTTAATTTGTCAGCATGTCACTAGCAAAAAAAAAAAGGAGTGTTCGTAGAATTCTCAAGAATATTTAGCAATAGATTTCATTTAGTAGACAGGAAGGATATTCTCCAAATATGTTTGTTCTGCAAAAAGACATTCATCAGTGATTACTTTAAACCATCGAAGATGAAAGACCATATTAATAGAATAAACCCTACTATGAAAAACAAGATTTTTTTTAATATTTCAAGAACCTTAAGGAAAAATTTACGTATCGTTCTCAAGCTGGAATTAAATCCATTCTCAAGCCTTCCCTAAATAACGTAAGAGGATTAGGAGCCTCTTACAACGTTTCTCTGTTAATTGCAAAAGCCAGGTATCAACGTGCCACAGACATAAAATGACAGATTGAAAATGAAAATAGTATACAAAAATAAAACATAAAATTAAAAAGTACTTTATTCTAATTTTCTGTTCGTATTCTTAGTCAAATTGTTAGCTTTAAGTTTTTTTTGTGTAATTATCAGTATTATGAGATTATATAATCTGATGTTGCGTTCAATTCTATAAAATGGTGAATGTATGGGGAAGGGGGTGTTGATAAAACCGTCAATTCCCCATAATTTCCTTTCAGAAGGTGTGCGAGATGCAAACAACTTTTCTGTCGTTCCGGAGAGCTGTTACATTAAACATTTCCCTTTAGCTGCACAAAACTGTTCCATTAAATTAATTAGCCACACCGAAAACGGACTACACTCCACGTAAAAGAAACTTCAAATGTTGGAGAGTTTAAATAATACTTATTTTAATGCAAACAAAAACATCTTCAATCATTATAACAGTAGGCCGATTAAAAAAATCTATAGAACAACACAATAATAATGTTTTTGTTGCCAATCGCAAAGGAGCAAATATCTTCCATAATCATTTAAGCAAACGATTTTTTCGTAATATTTACTTTTTTTTTTTTCTTTTTTTTTGGAGAGGCAAAGAACTATTCCTTTATATTTCAAACTAAATATTTACAAATTTATTTCTGCAGCATTTTTTATTTGCTAGTCATTTCACAGCTTGTAAAAGAGCTGACAATACCACAGTTTTTACAGTCCATCTGAAAACAAGAAGATAAACCCAGCTTTGATAAGTCACTTATTTTCATGGTCTATGGTACTTAGTACAACTTGACACAGACAGAATAGAATTAAAATCCGACATATAAGAGAGTATTCTATATCTTTTAAAATTTTCATTTACCATGGGAAAGATTATGTTCCGAAGAAGACTAAACACAAGCCAAATTCCAGCAGAAAGTAGACTTTGTGTTTACATCAGTCGTTGGTAAAACTTTCTCAGCTGGTAAATTATTCATACTTTTTTTAAGAAACTAATTCCCATTCTCCTTTTCTTTGGACGCTTTCCAAATTATCTTTTTGAAGTAGAATTATCCATTTCTCAAATCAAGAATGGGTAAACAAAATGCTTATCAATGCACAAAATTATGCTCAAACAACGTGTGAAAATTAGGAAATTGAAATAAAGTATAAACAATGAGCTAAGTTGCAGGCTTCCTTCTCATAAGTCTCAGTTTATAAAATATTTTATTGAGGCTTACTTCGAAATAAAATAACGAAATGTAAACAGAAACTAAAGTTTTATGGGCGTGGCATCTGTCCATTTAAACACTGATCTTACTAAAACACACTTTGGATTTTTTCAAATAACTTTTGAAGTTTTTTGAGTATTGTCAAATGGATGGTATCAAAATGTTCAGCTTGAAATGAAAAACAACACAAGTTTTTTTTCAAAAAATTGAAAAATTTGTTAAGTTTAACACTCCAATTACTATGGCACAAATTAATTTCTCCGTTTTAAATTAATTTCTCTTCTCTGTACAAATTCCATATTTATACTGCTATTGGACATTCATCAATTCTACTGTTCCTATTAAACGGAACTTTCTCAATCTTTGAGAATTTCTTCATTGCACAAATTCAGTTCGTACAAATTGAAAGATGTATCAAAGACATTAACATAATCTTTATAGATGTATGCCCAGATCTCTTTACATATCTATTTATTTTTCTGATATATTTGGCTTCATATTCGTTTCTTTTAAACGTATTTTTTTTTTTCTCTTTCTAACAAAGAATAAGTTTTTGCTCGGGGGTATTTGCTATGGTATCTAATAACCAAGCAAGACATTATAATAAATTGGTTTACTTTTTTGTAGAAGAATTCTTTTCTATTGTAATATTTAACGATTGCAGAAAATGTTTTTCTACTATGTAACTAGTTTTTATACTGTATTCATTATGGTTTAAGCTAAAAATAAATTCACACCCTTTTTCGATCAGCATTTAAAATATTTATATTATCTGAAAAAGAATTGTTATTTTCTTTGTCAAAAAACTGATATCATATGAATAACTTGTTAAGTCAGATTTTGCTTTCAGGATGTTTGGTTTTTGTATCTGTTCTTTTAATTCCAATATCTAAAAGCATATGAAAATGTTCGTTTTATTGCAAATGCATTGTGCTTCCTATATTGAAACAGAATTTCATTTTTTTTTCTCAAATATTATTTTCCCACGATGATAGAATCTTACAAAAGTTAAGCACAATAAGGTTTTTAAACATCCGAAAAGTTTTTCAAAATTGACTTTTTTTTTAAATGTTGAAATTATTTTGTTACGAATTACATCTTACAGAAATTTGTGAAATTAAAACTTTTAGTGATGCATACGAAACTTTTCTTAGTATTGCTGAAGAAAAAACTACTATTCTTACAGAATTTTAGAAGTTTAAATTTAAAAGTTAAAAAATTAGTCTGAGAAATTTTTAATTATTTTTTTCGAATTTTGGACAAAGCGTTTTGATTTTCTACTAGTTCTGTTGAACTTTGTATTTCATAGACTGTGTATTTAAAATTAAGATCATCTATATGTTGACTTTATATTTATTTATTATGCCTGAATATTTTTATATTAAAAACATCAGCAAATAAAAGTTATAAATTAATTTAATTTATAAAATCGATTTTTCGATATATAAAATCAATCGAATTTATGAATTTATGTACTAAGTGATATAAGTTATATATATATATATATATATATATATATATATATATATATATATATAAAGTTTGATAATACACTCTATATTAATACTCATAAAATAAAATGTAATTATTGATAATTACGAGTATATGGTGTCAAATTAGTTATTATTCTGTTAAATTTTATATTTCACCAATACTATCTAACGATAATTATAAATAAAGAATTAATCAGTTCTTTTATTTTTACCGGTGCGTTTAAGTTTTTCATCATTTTAATAGAAAAGGAATTTCCTCTGAGTTAAAACACATTTCCTCACATGAGCGAAATATTTCCCCTTTTCCTAATCTTTACTTAAATTAAAGTCGTGAATATTTTTTGTGTCGATAATTTCTTATGATCCTTTTTCTTACGATATCCATCCTTTCTTCAAAGACAGTTTAGGATTTTTCTTTAAAAATTCTAATTTAAAAACTTCCATATCGGGAATTTACTTCTGAATGGAAATTTCGCACCACGCTCTTTCTAATACACACATTTCATCTCTTTCAGATTATTTTAAATTCCAGAATAAATTATAAAAGATCTTTTTCAATGGGTTTTCTAGACTTTCCACCAACTGCATACCATTAAATAACAAAGTTAACTCTTGATAATAATTTATATGCAGGGTAGCATTAAATATTTCTTATGTCTCCCAATTATGTGAAAAGTTCGTACTATAATAAAAATGCAAAGTTATAACCACTTTTCATGACTAGTTATTGATATTCTTTATTTTTTTACTTAAAAGAACAAATTGAAGAGCGTCGTATTCTTGAAAAATATATCGAAATTTTATTGTATTTTTGCTCTTTCTGTTCTTTTTTTTTTTTTCTTTTTAAGCCATATATATGTTGTGTTTATAACACACACTACAATGTTTTATAACAATTACGGAATTTTCTGAAATTAAAATTGAAAAATTTTATAATAATAGCAGTGTACAGACTTTCAATACTTTTTCTTATTTCGTTTCAACTGAAGTGTATTCAAAATATTTTTAAAAATTCTGATCCACATTTATTTCCGCATTTCTGCACTTATTTAATGATTCTGAATAAATTATATATATGCAATGTACATTTCCATATAGAATAATATAACTTAAATAATTCTTATGAAGAATTCATATGAATTATTTAAGTTAAACAAGAGAAATACACTTTTATATTTGAAACAAATGTTCTAATATATTTTGCATCTCGAAAATGCAATTAGATAATTTTCAAACTTATTCAACTGAACTCAAATTAGCTATTTGATAGTCACAACAGTCGTTGATCAAGTTACTTTATTCACTTGTTTGCTGTTTAATGACTGAATTCTAATATAGCATCCACTTTCCATTTTTTTCAAATGTGTTGTCCGTTTGCACTTATGGAAGGTCACACCTGTATCACGGTATAGACTCTGGTGAAAATCATCTCAGTCTTTCTTCTTCAAGTATCTGGGTTGACTAATTTTATTTGAAGCACATGAATCTTCCAACACTTAATCTCCACACTAAAATTTCGGCATTCCCTGTATAGAACTGCGTTTTGTTTAAATTAATTTTGGAAAAAGTGGTTGCAAACAGTTCACATTAAGAATTTAAAAATTAAATTTGGAATTTAAAAGTTACATGAAGCTTTAAATATAATTTCAGAAAGGATTAAAAATTGGAAAAAATACAGGAATTTTAAGTTTTTGATCAATAAGAACTATGGGGGGCGGGGGTTAACCTTTGCAGCCAACCAATGGGTAGCTGTCTTTCGTGTCACTATCTCAATGTGTATCAGTTTGGAGAGACTATAACCAAGATGTAGGGATGAAAGAACGTATTCTGATTGATTTGTGAATTAGGTTAGGTAGGTGGAGCTAGGTGTTTTCTGCGTTTGAGGGGATTTTAGAGGTGTTGAAATTTAGAAGTTTAGGAGAATATTTTTAAATATTTTAATGTTGGGGTCTGAGTTTCAATTAGAGATGTTAAGAAGAGAGCTGTTGATGATGTTCATGAAATTATTAAAGGATTTAAAGGAGATTTTCTGCATGGTGTGTCACATGTTTGGAAAGTTAAGAGCCGTGTTTCTCATGAACCATCTAGCGTTAAAAGTATGTCTTACAATGTTGTTCAGTGCTTTTTCTAGTTTATTTATGTGTGTTCTGGCAGTAAGACCCTAAGCTGGACAGCTGTAAATTAAGATTAGACTCAGAATGAGAGTATAGATAAGTAACTTATTTTTTGCCCTTAATTTTGAACTCCGAGTAATTAAGGGTTAAACAAAATACGCGCTGACTCAAAATATTTTTATGACATGTGTTATGTGTTGTTCAAAAGTTAGTTTTTGATCAAGAATAATGCCAATGTATTTTGTGTGAGGAGATCATGTAAGTTTTTGGTTGTTGAGGATGACATCTGGATTTATTCGTGTTCTGTTCAGTGAAAAGAAAACGACCTCTGTTTTGTTGCTTTCAGTGCAATTTTCCATTTGAAGAACCAGTCCTTATGAAGTGTATTATGTTTTTGTATTGCTCTGTCAATTATAATTGGTAGTTTGTTTTGGGCTCATATCGTCGTGTCATCTGCGTACTCACAAAGAGTTTTGTTGAATGCTTTGGGGATGTCGTTCACAAAAATTGAAAATAAAGTCGGTTCGAAAATAGATCCCTGGGCCATGCCAACAGAAATATTCATTAATTCTGAGTAGGTATTATTGATTCTGGGTACAAAAGCTCTGTTTTTCAAATAGGTATTTATAAATTTTATTATTAAAGGAGGGGGGAATTTTAATTAGTTTAAAGGCCACACTTTTGTGTCAAACTGTCGAATGCCTTTTGAATATCGAGATGAACTACATCTGTCGATTTTCCATTATTTAGACCGGATTTAACGTGTTCTGCGACAGGGAAAAGCTGATGGGTGGTGAATAGTCTTCCTTTAAAACACTGTTGTTCATGAATTAGGATGTCATTACTATTTAAGTGATCATTAAGTCAATTTAAAATTATTTTTTCTGCAAGTTTACTAAGAATAGGTAGGAGAGATATTTTATGGTAGCTGCAAGGAAGGATCATTCAAATATATGAAGTCGTCTTAATCACGAGATGCCACAAATTAAATCGCAAATTTGTAAATAATCCTGACTGTTAAGAATTTTGCTTTTTTTTATCAACTAGAATTATTTGAAAAATATCTGTTGTTAAATCAAGATAATTTACTTAAACAATTGTTATAAAAAAGTAAGCGCTTTTTAATGCGATATTAGATTAGTCAACATATTTTATAAATTGATATTAATTTACTGTTCAGTTTCGAATTTCTTTTATGGGGATGCGGAAATTAGTTGGCCTTCTTCGTAAGGTCGCAACACATATGTTAGCTTCTTGCCTTTTCGACCAGTGTTCGTTGTGTCAGTTTTCATTTCAATATTGTTTCTTGTTACATATCACGCTTGAACAATATTATAATTATGTACATCCAACAGTTCAGTAAAATGTTATCAAAATTCAGCAGGTATTCTTCAAGTGATGATAAAATTAATAAGTGCAAGATTGTAACTAGAGTATCTTGTCACAATTTTTTTTAACTATTATTGCATTGTATTATTTTTGTTTTCATATTTTTTATCAAACAGGAGTATTCAATTCAATTTATGTTCAATGTTTCGGTTTAATTTTGTAGTTGCTAGAATGGCGATATACTTTGTCAGATATTTATATCATTTGAACAGACTCAGAGAGGGCATACACACTTTAAATACATGTTTTAATCATTTAAACATTTAACTAGAGAGTAATATCTTTGGCATCATCATTAAAGTCTTATTAATGCTTGATAATCCGGCACGGCCATGGTCCCGAACAGGCAGGATCAAAGAAAATTTACTGTACTTATGATAATTAACATATTCATAATAAATAATTATTTATAGATTGGAATAAGTTTTTGTTGGTGAAAATTTCGCCAAATACTTCTAAACAGCTAAACGATACTTTTCATTTTTAAGTGTGCAATGATTGTAACATTTTCATTTCATTATTTAATCATACCCTTTTTTCTTGAAGTACGTCTCTGTCATACTTCAAATTTCTAATGTACTCACAATATAGAATGCCTCTAAATTGCGTATTTTGAATGGTTTTCTCTATTTGTTTTTGCATGCTAAAAATTTACATCAGTGCCTGAAATCTTTTGAAGCTGACAAGATTATTAATAATTAATAGAAGTGAAGCCGTTAACGATTGACCTATTTTTACAGTTGGTGTTCTTTCTGAATACCAGAATCTACCATTTTCACTAAAGTTTCTCCAAATTTTTGTTTTGCTTTATTCTATACCACTGCAAAAGCCTGTGAATTATTGTAGTTGATATTCTGTTTCAATTCTTCTACTTCAAAAGAAAGTTAATTTCTGTGGCTGTACTCGAAATCATCCAATTATTAATGTGCTTTCTCTCTCTCTCTCTCTCTCTCTCTCTGTATATATATATATATATATAATGGGGGAGATGGAAGTAAGTCACAACAGCTCACTCATCAGGCAGCACCGTAGGGATGACGGTGCTGGCGCGCAAGAATAGGGAGTCACAGTTGGGAAAGCGTGCAGGATCGACACCGGAAGTCCTGGTGCGAAAGTCGGCTTGAGCAGCTACAAGGATTTGGATAGTCTTTAGGGGAAAGATTGCCGAGAAAGCCCTACAGGAAAGAGATATATGTTCTGTTAAGCGTAAGGATGCTAGAATCTTATTGTGGGATTCATATTTGTCATTTGTCCAAATTAAACTGTCCTTTGTAAATAATCACGTTTCATCTTTCATACCCTAGAACACCGATCACCATTCACAACACCTCCACCATACATATATACACATACATATACATTCATGTCCATAAATAAAGAATCGTGCGGAAAGCGAACTCCAAAGCAAAAATTTCACCTATTGAATTATCGCACACATCTTCAAGAATAATATGTAAATTATAGGAAGCCATCTGATGACACCGATAGTACATCACAATGACGAGAGGACAAGAGAGGTGTATGTAAGGAATGGTGGAAAAGATGTAAAATTGCTCTCAAGTGTTCTGTAAGCCCCTCAGTGCCACAAACGAATAGTTATAACACAGAGGATGCATGAGAATGATTTCTTAGGTGTTAGATATATCAGCCCCCTGGAATGTGGACGTACTCATATGGAAGAATCCGAGAAACTTGGAATTGCCCAAAGTGTCATTTCTAAGTTTTGGCAACCGATCCAAAATGATAGAACTGTCAGTAGACGTTACTGTACAGGTCGCCTCCAAGTTATAACGCCGACTGACGACCGGTATTTGGCAGTAGCTTCAAAAATAAGCTGATGGAGCATAGAATCAGATCTTTCTCATCAGCTATCTTCAGCCAAGGCTACGGCAGTTTCATGGCAAACAGTGTACAGACGTTTTGGGACATAATGGTCTATATGTTCACAAGCCTGTCAGATGTGTTCCGCTCACGGCAACTCGCTGTCGCCAGCCGTTAGCCTGAAATAAAGAACATGCAATGTGGACATCGTCCCAATGGGCTTGTGTGATGTTTTCTGACGAGTCCAGGTTTAGTTTGTAGTCTGATTCACGTCGGACTTTCATATGGAGAACGCCAGGTACCTACTACCCCCAAGACAACATGATTGAACGACACCTTTGCTGTGGTGCAGGATTTCTCGCTTAGGGTGGAATTATACTGAGCTCCAAAACTGATCTACATTATCAAATCGGAACCATGACAGGCCAAATTTATCGTGACATCATCTTGGAACAACATGTACGTTTGTTTAGGAGGCCATGGGCACAGAATTTGTGTTTATGGATGACAACGTCTGTCCTGGCTGTGCCAACATTGTAAACGAATGTCTTTAATATTAGGATATTACCCGTATAGAAGGGCTAGCCTTCTTGAATCCGATAGAGTATGTGGGGGATATGCATGGCCAACGAGTTGTAGCCAGTCAACCACCTCCAAGATATATACCGGAACTTCGAAGAGCATTGCTTGCTGAGCGAAGTAATCTTCCCTGAGATCAGCTTGATAATTTGATGCTCAGCATACCTAGGCATTGTATTTCACGGAATGTATTTCATCGTCTGGGAGACATACAAGGGAGTCTGAGAGACATTTTGTACGGGAATTTTCGTAATAGAGAGAGTTTTTGTAAGGGAGATTGCTTCAAAGAGCAAAAATGTAGTTTTTTTAATGGTATCATACATACACCATCTTCTTTGTACTTTATCTTTTGATTATGAAATAAGCTTTATGAATAAGACAAGTTTGTTTTGTTTCTGAACCTTTATTTGCCGGAGCTGGCTTTATCCTTAATTTATGGATATGAGTGTATATATATGTGGGGGGGGGTATATGGGTGTTCGTGCGTGCGTGCTAAAAATAATTTAAATTTAAATAGGGAGAACTAGGAATTATTGGAAGATGGTAATGGGGCAATTCCCATAGCTCCAACTCCATAAAGTCAAATCTGACATATAGAAGTAAAACCAATTACAAGCTTTTATTAAGGTATATAAAAAGAAGATTTCGGAAGTCGAAAGATATTTACGACAATATGAAGATATATATGAAAGTATGTGAAGAAGGAGAGTAAGAGAGTTTTATTATTAATATTTGATTTGATATTATTTTATTCGTTATTAATTTGTGTTATGTTTAAATAAATGTTTTTATAGAAAAACTTACTCTCATTTCCTTCATGAATAAAATACATTTCTCAGTGAATGCGAACCACAATCTGAGAATTGCTGGTTTATTGCTTTCAAATTCAAATAATGTTCAGATTTATAGAAGCTCTGACAATATCTTATTGTGTACGCAAAAGATCTAAAAATATTAATAAAATTGCCAAGAAAGTTTATTCCACTTGTTTCCACCTCTTTAAGTACAAATAAAAATTTGAAACGTTAGATTAACCTCAAATTAAAAAAACGGACCTTAAGTAAAAGGGATTCAGTAAAGATTAGTGAAAAAAATAACAGCTCAATTTGATTCGGAGTTGAAGAACAACTCAACTTGACGAGCAGAGCAGGAAGAACGCGAGGCGAGTTCGAAGAACAACTCAACTTGACGAGCAGAGAGCAAGAATTGAACGCTAGACGAGTCGAGTGAGGGAGAAAGCGAAGAGCAGGAGAATAATGGCGAAAGGACTAGCCATGTCTGACAATTCTGTAGACGTGTAATATTATCTTAAATGTCGTGTTTCGTGCTGCATTAATGTTTAAATTAAAGTTTTGCAGTTAAAAGAAAAAACTTATAGGTCTGAAATAACTTATTGTTTTTACAAACACTCTCACCGCCTTACAACCACTCGATGAAAATGGATTATGTTTTACTGATTCAAAAAAAAAACTTTTAGAACATTTATATATTACACAGAGTGTTTCGAAAGTCGTGGGCAAAAATCTAAAGGGTGGTAGAAAACCTCTAAATAGGCAATTTTCAACCTGCAATGCAAGCAAAAAGCAAGAGGTGGACCACCATTACACGCTGTAATGGAAAGCATGAAGTGCGAGTTTTCTCACAGATCATCATGACTTTTTCCTGATTATTGTACGTCGCCATGCCTCCTGAAATCCACAGTAGAAAGGAGGATGTGTAAGAAATCTCGCACTTTATGCTTTTTATTACAGCACCATCTGGAGGTTCACTGTCTGCTCGCCACTTACGCACTGCAGATTGAAAATAGCTTGTTTAGAAGTTTTCTATCACCTATTAAATTTTTGCCCATAAGTTTCGAAACACCTTGTATACAATCAAAATTATTATCTCAAATTCAATACAAAATAGAACTTGTAAGATGAGTATTTATCTATTACATCTGTTAAACTGTACAAAATAGTTGGATAGGTTTCATTAAAGTCCATTTTTCTCACAACATTTAAGCTCAAATTTCAGAAGTTTCGTAGAAACTGAATCAGCAATTTGTATTTGTTCTGAATTGCCATGTATTATATAAACTGAATAGATCATTTGAAACTGAAAATCTACTTATTCGAATTTCATTATAAATTCGAAGCTCTCGTAAACATACAGAAAGTACTAGATGAATAAAAAAAAAATTATTTCAGATGAGAAAAGTTTTGAATATAAAATCAAATGTAAAGTCGAACACAGAACGAATGCTGAGTCAAAAATAGAACAAATGCAAAATCAAATACGTTTCGAATGCAAGATCCAATACGTTACGAATGCATAATCAATTGTAGAATAATTTCACACATAATATACGAATGAAGATGAGTTACTTTCTTATGCACAGTCAGAGGAAAACAAATGTAACATTTTTTTTTTATTTTACCATCTTTAAATTGATATTGTTGCTGAAATAGCGTATGTTGCCCCGAAAAAAAATTTTATAATTCAAAAGTAAATAATTTACTACTATGAGAGCACTATGTTGTAAAACAATCAAATGAATCCATAAAAAAAAGGGGAGAGCATACATTTGACTTTGTTTAAAAATATATAATTAAATATAAAATCTGTAAGGTATTATTTCAAATATCAATGTTCTTAAGAGGTATAAAATACGCTGCATTTAAATGATTATCAGAGGTTTTAAATCATTAAGATTTTTATATGAACAAAAACAGTGTCAAAGGGAATTTCAGAGACTGTAATTGGTCGCTACTTCTAATAAAGAAAAATGTATCTTTGTAACCCACTGAAGAAAAAAACAATAATATTTCCGAATTAGGCCTTATTTGAAGATTTTTATACTGGAGGATTAAAAAATCACTACTAGTAGAACTCAAGTAATTTAGCATTCGACTAGCTACCTTTGTGGGAATTTGAGCTCAAAACAAATTTAAAGTACCTTAGACAGGACCCTTATTACAAGAGTCATTCTCACATATCGTTGTTTCTAAATCTGCATCCAGTATAACCTCTCTTGATATTCCAAATTGTGATATCATTAAATACATTACATCAATAATTCATGACCACTGCCAGAATCGATTAAATTCAAACTAAATCTATTGAATTCTATCATTTTTCACTAAAAATCATTTTCATGTAGAAGATAGCAATTAATTTTAATTCGTTTATGTATACTACAAAACATACACATAAACATTTTTTTTTCTGAGGGAAGATCCTCCATTGCTTTTGTCCTCTGACCATTGCGTTTGTCCTCTGACTGTGTGACATATTTTAACACAAATGCTCTGCTTTTTACTCTGTTCTTTTTAAACATTTTAAATCTTAAACATTATCTTTAATTAACTTGGTTGGGAAAAATCCCCAACCAAATATATTTAATTTATTTTATTTAATACCGGTTTTACACAAATCATACAATTTTATTCATTTACATTTTATACTCTATCCAGAATTTTAAATTGTTTTAGTTATTCAAAGCAAATAATCTTCACCTAGAGTTTGAAACATGATGTCCCATGAGGATTCAGTGCCAGAAATTTTATACAACAAACTAGCCAAAAACTCATCAAAAAATTAAGTTCAAATTCTGCCAAACAAGTGTAAAAGACCATTGAAGATCATTGTTTGATATTTTATGCTAAAGATTTCTGTTAAAAATTTTAGTTTAACGTAATAAAGTCTGATTCATGTTGAATCTAACGGAACCTTTACTTGGTTGGTTAATTTTGTGGCGCTTTCTTCTCAAGTCACATATGGTGCCAAATATTAGGTGAAAAATACATTTTGTCAACTAAAACATAATTTTAAAAAATCCAAATGCGCAATATAGATAAAAAAAAATAATTAATTTGATTCAAACAAGGTGTTGCGATAACGTTGACGTGGGGGGGGGAGACTTTCCTTTTAAAAGAGGTTAAATTATGTAGAATTTCATAGAAAAACAAGATAAAAAAAAACCAATCGAAAGTTCTATGCAAAGTTTTGCAACGAACAGATTTAGCCACCAAAGGTACGCTTTTTTTATAATTATTATTAAACTACTCAATTAAGTATAAGAATTAAAATAAAAGATGAAATATCGAGAAATGGACAATAGTGAACTTTTCGGACATTAAAATTAAAGCAAACGATAAATTATTAAATTGAATATTAAATAAGCTTCATGTAATTAAAATTAAAGCAAATAATAAATTGTTAAATTGAATATATTTAAACTAAATGTAATTAAAATTGAAGGACACGATAAAAATTGAAAAGTGATCAGGTACGCCAGAATTGATCCACCTAAAAGAATAGCTAACTAAACGTAATGTGAAAGTTAGGAGAAAGAGGCATACCAATTATGGTCCAAATGAGGTCTGTCACTAATAACAGTTCACCTCATTCTAATTAAACTTTAATTAAGTAAAAGATTAAATCATACGAAATAATGCACTTGATACTGAAGTTATGTAAGATTTCTCATATCAGTCTTTCTTTTTCGCGTCAGTCTTTTCGTAGTACATGTGGCATAAACACAATTTTAGTTGCAAGGACTCATTTTTGATAAATGTTCCTTTGTAAATTAAATGTTCTGTTCTGAGTTTAGTGTGTACTTATTCACTCTCAAACCCGAAGTTAATTACATCAAATAATAAAAAGTCAATGGTGTATCTGGAAGATACGAGGTAACCAATGATGCCCCTCCTGTAGACGAGTGCAAAATGCAGTGCTGATTTCAAGAAGCAGAATAAGCATAAAATGTATGTACTCTTTTTTTTTTATTTTAAAATTTTGATAAAACGCTTAAACTCGTTACCATTAACTTTTTTTGGAAAGATTTTGAATAAAACTTTATGACATCTATAGGGGTTTGAAGAATTCATTATTTTATTTATTTATTTATTTATTTACTTTTATTTTTATTTTGAAATTTAAATGGTCACATTTTGTACCTCGTTGCCATAGAAACTGAGTTAGAAATATTAAAATGATCATGTGACTGAAATGAAGGTTTGAACGAGGATTAAGTATGGTGTTTCGTTATATTAGCTAAGAACTTATAGTATCAAATAATAATTGAAATACAAGGTTATTCAAAATGACTTATGCCACTTCAAATTTCCATATTTTTCATAAATAAACGACACCATAATGATAAGTAATACATAAATGCAAAGGGAAAATATGGAAAAAAATTTACAAGTGTTCGATATAACTTCCTTTAGTTTCACATATGTCGATACGATATGTAAATTCCTTTTAAAAACATTGTGAAGTGTCAGTGGTAATTGATTGTACAGCAGCAGATATCCGTTGTTTAAGTTCAAATAAATTTGTGGGAAATGGCGGGGCATGAACTTTATTTTGTACAAATCCCCAAAGGAAAAAAAATCGCATGGGGCCATATTAGGTGACTTAGGGGGCCAGCAGTGAAACATCAAGTCATCTGGTCTACTGAGACTGATCCGACTGCAAGGTAGCACCATGAAAGCTTCTAATACAGTTTTCGTGAAACAGCTTCACGAAGAACACACGAGAACCATCTATTTTTCACAAAATAAAACCTCCACATTTTTCCATAATATTCATATATTACTTGTCATTCAGTGTAGTTTATTTTTGAAAAATGGAATTTTGAAATTGAATGAATGATTTTGATTAATCCTATATGAAGAATTTATTAAACTTCATATATAAACCTTTTCCTTTTTATAAAATTTCAAAAATCAATTCTACCTGTAAACCCATAATATTTAATTAAAAAGTTATAAAACAAAATGCAATTCAGCAGGCATCAATTCGTGTCTTCATAAAAAAAAATTAATTCTATTATATCAATTGAAACATTAGTAAAGATATATTAATAGAATTGTTAGAAAAATCAACAACCAATTGCTAAGCTTGCTAAAAAGATTCATAAATAAATTATGTTAAATTTTCTCAAAGTAACTATTCTTTTTAACTACAAGTAGTTTCAAGAAATTTTTCAAAGATTACTATTATCTGCATTTTTTATTAATATTAATATCATCTGCATTTTTTAAATGTTTCATCATTTCTTAAATATATCTGCATTTGTTTTTGAAAAAGTTATGTATGATTTTGAAACATAGTTAAACTGAATGACTTAGAACTTTAAATTTCTCTTTAAATATGGAAGGCGTTTAGAATATGATAAAAATAAAAATGTTTAAAATTATAGGATTTTTTGTTAAATTCCCGTTGAAATGTCTTCATGCTTTCTCTGTTTTCAACGGTGATTTTAAAAATCATTTCCAGATATTCCATACTTTGTACTTATAGATAAAATTTTTATAAGTATTTATCGGGAGACCTCACACAGAGAAAATATCGTAGAGTTCCAAAGAACTCATGATTATTTAAAATTTATATGAAATGAAAACGTCACTACTCCTTCACAATGCAGTCAAAGAATGTGAATCATTCCGAAGGCACTTATTACAAAAAAAAAGTATAAGTTTTGAAAAATAATTATTTAATTCAATAAACTAAAGTAAGGTAAGTCGATGCAACAAAAATATTACGGAAAATTTCTCCGCTTCAATTGTTAGAGCGTCATCTATCGTTAAATGTACATACTATTTTTTTTTTCCCTTGGCAATATATTCATAGCAGAATGAGAAAAAAATTTGCTGTTTGCAAATTTCCACATTCGAAAATCCAAATAATAATTGAAATATTGTTGTTCAATTCGAAGTCTTATATATTTTCTTAACAATGTTTAATTTGAATACCGAATTTAGAATCGAGAGTAATTTAAATATTTTCCGCTATCAAAAATAGTTCTTTAAGAAATTTTACATAAATAATTTTTTTAAAAAGTGCACCAAACTTTAAAATAATTTCAACATCAAATAAGTAACTTTTAAAATCGATAGGCAGATTTATATTTAAAAGAAGTATTTCGAATATTTTGAAACCTTAGTTATAGTTTACAAAATACTCCTCAGATGGCAGCACAACCTAATAAAACTCGCATTCATTTTAGTTTCAAAAGAGGGAACATTCGAATTTTCATGAAAGATAAAATAAACAATTTGATACATTTATAATATTGCAAAACAAAAACAATGAGCAAAATGTGCTTCTATTGTCAAGATGTTGGACAAAACTCAAAATCAAACAAAAAACTTTCTTTGCATCTTGAATTGATATTTTTGTCGAGGAAAAAACAAGCATCACTTTCGGAGAATTGTATGGATATTTCAAAAAACTATAGACACAAATTCAAATGCTTAGCTTTTATAAAATATAGAATAGATCCTCTTCGAATTTTCGTTAAAACCATTTGAACAGCTGCACAACTTTTCTCATACAATGTTTAGTATTTTCTTATAATAAAAGTTTTAATTGCTCCAAAAATTGCAATCACTTGTAACACGAAACAGATGAAAAAAATTGATTGGAATGCAGTTTAGTTCTCATCATTGAGGACGAAAAAAATTGTTGGCGATAAATCGCAGAATGTGGCAACCTTCGATTTTCTTATAAATCATGTAGTCTTACTTTTGATACACTTAAAATTTCTCCTTCCCTTAACAATTTCGCACTCGTCATTGTTTCATCATCATTTTAATGGCAATGGTGCATTCTCAGAATTGGTAACTTTTTTTTGCTAATAAGAGGAGTTTTTTCCCCCATTTGCATCTAAAATTTGAATGAAACTTTTACCGTTTAAGAAAATTAAGTGGGCATCTTAATTCGACAAGCATTTATTTTCAAGCATTTTTAACATGTTTACTCACATTAAGGGCGCTGCTATTTATATATATATATATATATATATGTTGCTGTGTGTGTGTGTGTGTGTGTGTGTGTGTGTGTGTGTGTGTGTGCAGTATTGTGTGTGTGTGTGTGAAGCTGGTATTGTGTTATTGATATTGAAACTGTGTGTGTGTGTGTGTGTGTGTGTGTGTGTGTGTGTGTGTGTGTGTGATGAGCTTGATAATAGTTCGCAACTTGGAGGACCTGGAGTATTTGTGAAAGTGGTGGATGAATCTAAATACACACACACATCAAAATGATAACGATGAAGTTTCTAAAACATTAATCTGATATAACAGCTAAATAGGTTAGTAAAATTTCGCCCCTATTCTTTCATTTAGCATTACGAGAATTGTAATATTAGTTAGCCTATTAACATAGGTATAGTATGTCATTCTCCAATAGTCATTTCTCCAATAAAATCAAACCATCACGATTGTGTTATTAAAATTCATACTCATTCCAAAATCCTGTCATGCTTTTCATTCTTGTAGAGAACTAAAGAACATTTTTAAACCTTATTCAAATGAGATTTTCTCAACGGGTGGATTAATTTAATAGGGATATATAATGGCAATAATTTGATTTATAGTTTGATTTACCAGAAAGTGACAAAGGCTACAGAAAGTTTTATATTAGTTTTTATTATTTGTGGATTTGTTATTTTTTTTACTAACGTCGTAATGAGAAGCAACAGGAGGATTACTGGAACTCATAATGTTGAGTCTTAGTTAAGTGACAAATGCGATATCTGAGCTGGCTGCACCACCCTCTTCAAACTTCCACATTATGCCAACGGAAGGACTTGAGGCTTTAATCATATTTAATGTGCATCAGCCTCCCAACACGGCGAATGTTTAAGGGCATCAGGACTCTAACCCACTACTTGACGAATTCAACGTCGGCCGAATGTCCGCGACCATGACCACCGGGTTAATACGGCCCATTATTTGTGGAAATGAATGAATTTAAATTCATGAAAATGATGATTATGAAGATTTTAAAATATTTTTCGGGTTCATCGGCAAAAAAGATTAGTAAAAAAAAAATGTTCGTATCTTTTCATTTAGCGTTCTGCGGAGTTAACGCGATTGGCGCGATTCTAATAATTGGGGAGAATTGGAGAAAGGGCAATTTTGAAAATCATGCCAAGAGTGGGAGCTAAACTGCATTATCACCCAATATATAATTATATCATGGAATTCGAAACTTGAACTGTTTTCTAATATCATTTTTATGAGTCTGTAGAATAGATATAGCTTTAGAATAAATTTTTCTTTTCGAAAATATCTGAAATATTTAAGATTTTATATTTTCACAAATATTTCAGACACTCGAATGATAGTAATGTTAAAGGATAGATTGTTCTCCCTTATCAAAAGATCTACAATTTATCACTTCAAGTAAATAAAGTGGTGTAAAAATTTCTAACGACCATTAATTTTAAGAAAGTTTTGACCAACCCTTGTTTAGAACCCATGAACAAGAGGTCCGCTGTAGTATTCTCGTATTTCACGGATTCGAGTTTTAATGCATAAAAATTTATGGAACAAGAAAAAATAAATATGAATACCCATTTAAATCAAATTATACTAAATAAAATTAACAACACTACTCAAATGACACAGGAAAAAAAAAGGTTCATTGATTGATCTGTGTTTAAATATTTTTCTTTTTCGCCTTCATCTGAATGTTTTTGGGCCTTTTTTAATTAAAAAATTTTGAAAATTTTTAATTTAAAGTTTAAAAAGTTAATCTTTTTCAATTGTAATTTTTTAAACCCTAAATTTCTGAAGCTGGGTAGAAATATACTCGAATGTATACACTGTTTATTGTATTGAAATAAATGCATAACTATAAGACATGTTAACGTAATGTTAAATAATAATGTTTTCTTTTTAAAAAAAAAATGGAAGTTTCAAATGACCCTGTCATGATAAAAGCTATATGGCGTTTTCTCAAATAAATGGTTGTTAAATCTGTGGCTGGTTGATAAAAAGGTCAACTTTAAAAATAATTCGAATTAAAAACCAACGTTTTTATATGGCGGCAAAGTTTATTAAAAAAATTATTGAAATATTAGTTAAAACTGGATGCAAATATCTAAATATTGCATTGTTAGGCAAGTAAGAACAGTTCCCAAAATTTCAGAGCTCTAGCTTGCTGGGAAGTTGGTTAAATTAACGATAGAAAACTTGATGACACAGTGATACACACACAGACAGATACACACCAAGTGAAATACATAAAAACGTTAAAACTAACTAAAATTAATTAATTCATCCGGTAAATTAAATGAATGGAATGCATTTTTACCCAACCACCCTTGGCGACAAGAATTACTTAGCGATATTTTGCTAAATGTGGCTACCCTGTTCCGTTTTACGGACTTAAGTTAAACAAAAAATAAAATAATAATAATAATAAATAAAAACCAGCCAAGTTTGGAGCAAATTTTTGAAATCGCGCCAAGTGATTGGGCTAAACTGCATTATTAAAGAAAATATTAATTAAAACTTATCGCAAACGTCTAAATATTGCATTGTTAGGCGAGTACGAACGATTCCCAAAATTTCAAAGCTCTAGCTTGATGGGAAGTTGGTTAAATTAACGATCGAAAATTTGATGACACACACACACACTCACACACACACACACCAAGTGAAATTCAGAAAAACGTTGTAAAAAAATGGGCTTACTGAGCAATAAACTTACTCAAGAGAACATTTCAACAACAAATATAAAGCTATAAAGCAAAGCGTAGTTTTCAGAAATTTCCTCGTATAATACATTTCTAAAATATGTTATTTAACTTAAGGAATAAATTAAGATCAATATGATTTAAGTTTGGTAAAAAGAGGGGGAAAAGCAAAAAATGACATATGATTTTTTTTTTAAAAAAAAAGCTTAATATTTATAAATTATTAAAATATTTTCTTTCAGAATAGAATATATATGCAGTGACGAAACTGCATAAGTGCCACTTTTGAGATTAGAGTTATTAAAAATAATATTAGACTTTTTTTTTGTTTTGATTAGAATATTTTTTAAAGATAAATGTCTCAGAATTTTATTTTATAATTGTTGATAAGTAATGAATTGTTCTTCCAAATTCTGTTTTTTAAGCTTATTTTTTGTTTATACCTTAATAAAGTAGTCAATACAGGGAAACAGAAACACAATTAAAATACTTATCTTATTGTGCTACTCAACATACTATGTATTTTTGATGATGGTAATAGGGTTCACCAATTTCATTAAATAAATTAATTCACAAGTGAAATTAAAGCACAAAAGGCAAAGGTGGGGATTGCTCCCTCCCCCTTCCTATTTTTAGGGAAATTAAATTTTTATTCCCTTTTAGCCACATGAAATTAGACATTAAAAATAAAACATCTGCATTTTTCTGTCTGTTCACCAAATTATGTTTGCTTTCCTTTCTTTAATTTTTAAAAAATATACTTAGAGGTAATATATTCAAAATTCAATGTCAAGCATGGAGGCATGTTTTGATTCGAACGTTGCGGCGGTTTCATAAGCCACTGCAGTAAATAGTGGTGACTAGAACAATATGTGACACGAGGAAG
The DNA here is from genome assembly GCA_019974015.1 of Nephila pilipes. Taxonomy (NCBI): domain Eukaryota; kingdom Metazoa; phylum Arthropoda; class Arachnida; order Araneae; family Nephilidae; genus Nephila; species Nephila pilipes. The sequence goes on along the minus strand of BMAW01122169.1, from coordinate 1,091,985 downwards.
GGTAGCCGAGATGTATGAAAATGTAGAAGCCAGGTAAAAACAGACACTTAACGTTGTTTTAAAACAGAGAAATAAAACATGCAACTTTGAGACTTACTTTTCATTATATATATATTTCTTTCTATTATTTAATTTATTATATTGCTTTGAGCACTTCATTAAATATCATAGAGCACAAGCTATCTATATTAAGAGTACTTATTATTTTTATTTATTTATTTATTTGTGCATATTTTGTAGCTTAATGGATATAAAATGGGGACCTGTGTGAACTCACTCGTTGGATTTTGCATATTGTTATTTGTTTTTTTTAAAAAAATACCGAAATTCAAATAAATAGACAAAACTCGTTATATTTAACGGCTTTCTTTTTAGGATAGAGCACTGAAAACATGCATACAACTATGCTGATAAACACAGGTGTGCAAAACTTAAGCAACAGGCGTTTTTTTTTTTTTTTTTTTTTTTTTTTTTTTTTTTT
>BMAW01122169.1:1050551-1086565 GCA_019974015.1 Nephila pilipes | reverse complement strand
AAAGATATCAAATTGAGTAGTTTTATCACATATATTAAGTATCACGCTTGAATATCAAAGCGACTTTCAATACTGCCTTTTAAAAGGAAAAATTTCCTGACAGATTTCTGATGCCTTAAGAATCGGATTAATTTATGTCGTAGAAATAAAGCAAATACGAATTAATTAAGAATTATTTTAGTCGAATTATTATTCACCCAACTCTGCATAATCCAAAGGTATTTGAAAAGTTTTAAATATTATTTAATTACAGTATCTAAATTTTTGGTAGAACTATTTGTACTATATAAAATAACATAATAATACCAAATAAATGTAACTCATTTCTTAGGTAAGATACCTGCGGATACTACGGCCAGTGCAGATATTATAGGCACATAGTAATTTCAGTATTTATTTTAAAGTTAACTTAAAAGATGACTTTGTTACTTTGAAAGGGAAGTTAAGAAGAAGCTATAGCAACACACCAAAAAGGAAATGTCGAATAACCTATCGTGAGAACGAGGCTATCATTGTTTGTATGGCTTCCCTGGACAGTCGTTGGTACGTGAATCTTGATGTGGTAAGTTTACCTCTTTTGAGGATGGTTAAAAATCGAAGAAATGTAAAGCATATGATTCCGTTAGGTTTTTAAATGCTCTTCAATAATGTGAGACACATTTTCTCAAATCGTTTATTGTTTAAACAAGAATCACATTTTTTTTTTCTTTCTGAAACTGACAGTTACAGGTAATGTGGCCTCTGATGTTCTGATGGCTATATTATCTACACTAGTGATTGTAATACCAGCAAAAGAATTTTTCTCGTTTTTTGTGTTTAATATATTAAATATACCATGCTTAATTTGCATTTATATTTTATATTTTTCTTTTTTTTTACTGCCTTTCTTTTTTTTCTGCTATCAAACAGACAGAGGATCAGAAGTGATGAAGTCAAAGAGAATATGAACTAAGTTCTCTGCTTATTTACATTTGACTCATTTCAAATAAAAATTAAATTCTGTTCATAAAAATGATAAAATTGTATTTGTTTATTCCTCTTTCTGCTTAAGCTATATAAAACTTTGCAGTAATGGATTTATCTTGAAAAATTAGAAAGTGACCTTATTACTTTCAATAAACATATTACCTATAAAAAAAGTGTTTCTCAAAAAATTAAGTTTGAAAGTGAATATTGGTAATATATATGACGCCTGTTGGAGAGGAAAAAGTTGTTGTAATCTCTCCTTTGTTTAGGTGAGGGATTGTGAGTATATTGAGACAGACGCGGTCGGAATTTCCTTGTAAGAAGTCAGGAGCGAAAAGAGCCCCGCTGCGTAAATAAACATCATTTTTTCTTGTTATAGTAACGAAGTTGTCCTTATGCCAACATGAATACTACTAAACTCTCCAGAAGTTGGTTAGTGTATAATAAGATAGACTATAGATTAGAAATATCAATAAGAAAAAGGTATCAACACATGCTCGCATATAGAAAAAATATTACAGATATCTGAAGTTAAAACCAAATTTCCTGTAAAAACTTAAAACAGGAAAGATAGTACTGACAGCTTCTTTCTTCAAAACTTAAAACAGAAAGTTTTTCTTTTTTCCAACTTCATTATAGCCAACACAATTTCAGTTTGAAATAAGAATGGCCGTATTACTCACAGGTACGTTATTATAGTTTTAATAGTTTGATACAATAATTTTTTTAAAAAAAGTTATTTGGGTGAAAAGGTAAAAAAGAAACTAACAGTAAAAAATGAATTGACTTATTGTAATAATTAAATAAAGGAAATAGTTGGTATTTAATTTTCCATCCCTGACATTAACATCTACTTCATTGTGTTGTTTGTAACGCGATAACGTAATTTGTTTGAAGCATTGTGACATAATTTGATCTCTAATATTATCATATTATCTAACATTATTCTACAAATGTATGTTAGACTCAATAATTCCAAATAAATGTTAATTTTTTTTAAACTAAAAATAATTTGTGTATCATAGCAATGTTTTTTGTAACGACATGCAACTTATTTTATTCAAAAAAAATTATTTAATTTGTAAGTGATTCGTTCTTCATGAAGCTAAAGTTTTAGCTGTTTAGCAGTCAAATAAATAAAAATAAAGCGAAGAAAACTCAGTTTGAAATGGTTTATAAAATTCACACCGGTTTGTTCCGAAAAAAAAAAATAACTAAAATTTGTTTTTCAGTTCCTTTCCCTCTCCATCTTTCTTCTCGAAGTTCCAATATCCTCCCATCACTAGTTTATTTGATTTTTTTTTTTCTTGCCTCTGAACAAGATTTACGATTGTGTAAAACAAAGCTTTTTTTCCGTCTGTTTGTTTTCTCAACGTTCTTCAGAATACTGAAACTATAACCTTCATTCATTTGCTTATGGAAGATATTTTTCAGAGCGCGCCAAAAATATCGAAGCCAAGCAGAACGGTATTTGTTTTGAATAAACCTCCTACAGTTTACTTACGCGAGTTTCACAAAATCGTTTCAAATAAGCTTCTCGGCTATAAAACCAATAGCAGCTGTTGAGCAATGTCAACAGAACACAGAAACCACGTGAATACGAGAAAAGCCTACTACGTCAAGAGAACGATATCCAAACAAGGAGGAGTGCCTTATTTAGCTCCTTATCGCCTCTTTTGGCCGATTGTATTTCCAATGGTGCAGTGAACAGAGTTGCATTTTTACAGTTCCAAATTTGTACTGAATGCGTTGTTTTAACCCACTTCCTATCATCTTATTGCACTGAAATTTTACATGCACGTATGCCACAGATGATAATACAATACTATGGTACCCTCAAGAAGTAAAATTACGGAATGGGAGGGATTGGTTTCCCGGACCATTCACTTAAAAACGTCTAAATTGAAAAGTTGAAATTTTGCACGAACGTAATTACTTTTCAATCTTAAATTTCGAGACTATAAAGAATAATATAAACATATGTAAGAAATTGTTTAAGCCAAGCTTTTATTTAAAGATGGACTAAAAGGTTTCAAAATAACTTTCGAATATAAAATAACATATAATTTATAAAAGCTTGGAGCTTTGATTCTTCTTTTGATATCATATATAAGTAGCTATGGTACTTTATTTCTCAGTAATTACGTAGATATCTTAGTTAAACATCTCCCCAAGCTTTTATAAATTATATATTGTTTTACATTTTTAAGGGCATATACGTATTTATACCTTTTATTCTATATTTAAATAAAAGTTTGATTAATTTTTACTTGCATTTTTAATAGGAAATCTTTTCAAATTGCGTTGTAAATATTTTTACCTGGCTAATTTCATTACAGCGACATATTTTTCGAGATATTATTTTATAAATATTGAATTTCTATTTGTTTCATTTATTTAGAAGCTAATAAAGTTTCGTAAAGGAAAAACGATATTAAAATTCTGTCACGTGAATAAAATAAATGCTTTATAAAGTTTTTGCATCATTAAAAATGTAAATTTCGTTACTTAAATTCCATATATTTGACATATTTTTGGTAAATAAATGAGAATTGTAAGCCAAACTAATAATACCATCAGATAATTGAGGTGATCTGAAAATGAAATTTAATAAATAATGCAATTTGGGAAGCAAATCAATCAAAAAAAAATTTTGTTTAAATATGCTACAAAAATATTTAAAAATAGTTTTGATTAGTAATCAATAATGTACTAGAGCTTTATAAATAAATTCATTAACCTTGCTACAAAAAAAAATATTTCTTATCAGACAGCGACAGTTATAAAATGGAATCAAACAAATAGATGAAAATTTTGAAAAATTCGTTCAAATATATATATATCAATATGTATGTCAAATATAATGTTTTATATAAAATTTTGAAAAAGCTATTATTTGGTAAAAATATTTCTTAAAACGTATTGCATTTTTATATTTATATCTGTTATTTATTTTTTATTTATTCATAACAAACGATAATTCCTACTTGTTTGCTTATATTTTAATCCTGTGAATTCGTATGATATTTTATTCATAGTGCTATAAAATACTTTTTACAAATTATCTCTATTAAATTTTGACAAGTTCTTTGAATCACAAGAACAGCATTTTTTTGTCGTTATCTCCTAACCGTGCTAACTCAGAAAGATAAGTTAGAATCAGAATAGCAATAGTTACCGCAAACCATAAAATATTAATGAAACGAATTTTTTGTCTAACAACATCTATTGTTTGATTATAAGCTCTAAACAGAACAAGAAGTGCCAATAACTACTGAAAATAAACGATCTTCAAGGTGATACAAGCAACATCAGGCTTACCAAGTTTCGAAATATGTATTGAAGACTTTTAAGAACGTTCAATGTTTAAAAAAAAATAAGCCATAGTAAAGGCGTCTAGAAACAAGCACACGTAACAAATAGGCAGATTAAGATTAGATGTTAAGATGTACATTTATTTAGGCGTTTCATGTATAAGTAGCTTGATGTTTAAAGGTACGTTCGATTAAACATCAAGATAATTTAATGATGTTTTAAGAAATATATTCACTCAAGCTTTACAAATGTTGAACAATTTTTTTTAATTTGCGATAAACTATTTTAATGTTGCAAATATAATTTTTATTGCTTTCCTGATTCAAAATCGAAAAAGGAAACAATGAACAAAGAAACTACTTCAATGAAAAAAAAAACAGTCTTCAAGCGGCATTCGTGTTCATTGATGAAGACTTAATCTCAATTTATATAAAAAAAATTCTCTGTTTTAAATATCTTTAAGCACTTTAAAGACAACCACGTATTTCAGGAGATTTTTATTTTTTAATGTTGTACTTCTAATTCATTTTTAAACGGTAAGAAAAAGTAAAGGCTCTCATCTACCCGCCATTTTGATTTCGTAAGTTTAATGTTAATCCTATGGAATTTTGACTTGAATTCTCCCATCTTTACTATTTGATCCATTTGAATGCAATAAAGTGAATCTGAAAGAGCAAAAAATAATGAATGCTTATGTGGAATTACATTTTTTCTGCGATTTTTAAAAATATTTAAAAATAGTCTTTAAAGATCTGAACACTAAAAAGCGAATCATTAAAATAAGAATAAAAATATTTTTAAGAATCGGAGGGAAAATGTAATTCCACAGAAACATTTGTTATTTTTTGCTCTTCCGGATGCACTTCGTTGCATTCAAATAGATCTAATAGAAAAGATGTGAGAATGTGAGAATTAAAGTAGAAATTCCATAGGATTAACATTACGTTCAAGAAATTAAAATGGCGGGTAGATGGGAGCCTTATCAATAACTTTTTTTTTTTTTTGTATTTCCATAGCAACCGTATTTGGTAGGCTATGAAATGAATGAATAAAAAAAATTTGAATAAAAAATGTTTTATTAATTGCTTAAACACTTTCATCGTTATGTCTTTATAAGCTAATTGCTGACTTCCGTTTACTTTCCAAAAATTTCAAAACTTTTATTCAAATTTTGAGCTCAATACATAAATTTTAATTTTTTTTCATTTCTGTTAACATAGGGAATAATATTTCGCTTTCTCATTATAAATGCATTAATATAAACTGCTTAAAATTATGACTTCACTATAGATCTGAAATTACAAACTTTTTTAGAATCGAAAACTGATCTGTATCTTTTACTTTAAAATTATTTTTTTTTCAATGTAAATGCTAGACAATTCAAGAACTACTGAATAACATTTATTTGATAAGTACTTGATAATTAACACTGGATAAATTAATATTATTACTGGATAAATTAATAATAATTAAATTATGTAACGCTTTCCTAGAATAGTTTATTCAATATCAAAGCTTCAGAACCACAAGAAATCAAAAAGGCTTTGAATAAATTTCAAAACATTGCGAACTGATAATTTATTTGGATATAATTAATAAGTTCAACCGTTGTATTTTCGTAACGTCTTATTTTTTCTACTTTTTTGTACTTGATCTTACATCTATTTTGTTTTAAGAAAGGAAATTACGCAATCAAAATGAAACAAAATAAGAAATGCTTCCTATGATATTTCCGCAATGGAAAATCTTCTGCAAGATGTTAATGAAATTCGTACGCCTAAATTAGTTGCGGAAACACATTGTTCTAGAAGCTTAAAAGTTATTATTGGTAGGATGATATGAGAGGTTAATATAAATTTGAGAAATGCAATTTAACTTGAACGTAAGAAATACTCCAGCAAAGTTTTAATGTAATCTTGAAAATCCAATTGCAGTAAGTTTATGTTTACTTTACATCAGAGTTTCCAAATCAGTGTAAAATTCAATACGAACGTATTCAAAATTAATTATTTAAAAAATATAGCTTTCCTTAATTTTAGTGCCACTTTACTTTTAAAAAAAGTTATTTATCCTAATCCTCCGAAATTTTATTCAATATAAGATATTCTGACTTCATGTTTCAGGTTTCTGTTTTCGGATTCTCTTTCTTTCTTTCTCTCTCTTTTTCTCTCTCTTTCTCTCTCTCTCTCTCTCTCTCTCTGTATAGACACACACACACACATACACACACACACAAACACTCACACAAACACACATTTATGTGTATATATCATTCATTTTCGGGTTATTAATCCAGTTGTTCATTGCTTAATTTTAAGCGTTGAAACAAAATAGAAAAATATTTATCATTATTAATATCATACTAGGATAGAAAATTAAATGATTTTATATTTGAACTCGAACAGCTGCTGTCTGATTTTGTATAATTTCTACTGTGAGAATTTTATTCTTAACCACTATTGTACAATTAATGTCTAGAAAATAATGAAACAAAACATATATGTTTTGCTAATCAACTTCGACAACTCACTTCTGGATTTGAACTTAACCTTCAGTATTTTGATTCATTCCATTTAATTCACAAATGCATTTTCAGAGATCCGATATCTATAATTCAGTTTGAAATTTTAAATCAATTGTTTTTAAATATGTTAGTTTGAAATGCATACGATTTGGATCTTATCATTTTACATAAATCGTTTCCCAAAGGTTAAATTGAGCACGAAAAGAGCAACATTTTCTATGATACTTTTGGAGTTACTTCCTCTCAAAAATATCTGTTTGAAGTTATTGTGCAAGGAATTAAAACTCCGAAGGAGACAGAGGACAGAAAAGAAAAATGTCTCACTTATGGACATGTAAGATACTGTTCCGATTTTTGCCGAAGGAATGTCAATGTTTATACACGTATATGTACGAGTATAAAAAATGACAATGAGAATTAAAATTAAAATGAGTGTTTGCTTGTAGTATTTAAAAATAAAACCTGCTTATTATTGAAATTGATTTTCGTCACATTCATATTAGTCAATTTTTATCAATATCTAGGCATACATTTAAGTGCCTGAAAAAGTGTTACAAAGAAGCAATGTCATCTATACACATTCTCCGTTGCTCTCATCATTATTTTAAAAAATAAATAACTTAGTGCTTTAGTTGTTTCTTTTTAGCAATTTCAGAGCTGTTTACTGCATAAAAACTACGATTTTAAGTTATTCCAAAGTGGCGTCATAGTTGTCACATAACATTTGGGGTGTGGAAAAAACTCGCATTTTCACTGACGTCCTTAACAAAGGTGTATCTTGAGTGCAATAAATAGACTCCTAATTTACGATAGCAGAGTGGTCTTGAAGAGTAGTGGGGAGAACGTGACCATCGTCGGGTATCAAGTTTTATTTCATGAGATAAGGTAACGTCACGTAATGAAGTAACTTCAAAATTCACAGTTGGAGTCTTAACAAGCACCGACTCCAAACTGTGCTATGTTCTCTACATTACGTAGGTTTTAAGAGCCAATGACCAACTCTAGTCTGCTTAATGATTGCGTGACATGTAGTTATTGCTTCTCGCTTGAACATGGTAACACCTACACTGGATACTTGATGCCTGGAGACAAGTAATATTGTGTGATGTGTACCATTCTTATTTGTATCATGTTGACGGAAATGTTTATTTATATCATCGTATATGATACAAAACCCATGAAACAGTGAATCCTGAAGGAGTAATCTAAACCTGCTCGTGAGAAGAGTCATTGATGATCTAGGGTTTTATCTGCAGCTAAGCACAGCTGCGGTGATTGAGAGTTAGAAAGAGGAGAAGGGGGGCAAAAAATTTAGGCAGCAAAATATAATGGGGTAGTATAAGGAGGTAGACCTATTAACACGAAATTTCAAAATTTTGCTACAAAATGGTAAGTTCTTAACACTTTCAAAATGAATCTGGACAGAAATGTAAAATTTGTCTGTTCATATCAACTTTACAGTAGTTTAGTTTTTATATTAGTGCGTAATTGTTTTTTTTTTATTTTGACTAATACTTTACAATATAACTTTCCTCAAATGAACGATATTTCATACGTACTACAATCAATTTCTTAAGTACTAAAATTATAATTGTATAATATATATCTTGTTATACATATATTTAAATAATCAATGATCAGTGATAACTTCATTCAAAAAATATGACTTGTTTAAAATAAACATCAAAAATAATAATTAGTCAATCCCCCTCCCCCATCGAGTGAGTTTACTCAAAGACATTTTTTGTTTTATTCCTCGTAATACAACAAAATATGCAAGGACAAATAAAAAATAGTCTCAAAGATTACTTGTGCTAAATAATATTTAATTAGGTGCTCAAAACAATAAATTCGATTATGTTGTAGAAATAAAAATACACCATTCAAAATAAATTTCTCAATCATATATTTAGTGTCTGTTTGAATCATGTTTGAATCATGTTATGTTGAATCATTTTTTTTTTGTTTTCGTCTGGGGCCTTCATCATGATTCTCGTTCATCCTCGTCGGTTATCCTTCTTCAAAGCATATGCTACACCTGCTGCGCCTCCAGTATTTGCTGTGATGCTTTACGAAACAATAAGCCATTTCTCATGAACCTAACAACTGAGTCTGAATGCTTAGCATTGCAGTTTGTGCATATTTATACTAAGTAAATATTTTAATAATTAAAGAAACGAGAAAAATGAAAGATAATTAGGAGAAAATACCGCAGGGTTAATTTATATGTTTTGCTTATAGTTCCTTGTTTAGGGGGGCTAAAAAGAAAACAAATCTGTTTTTTTCCCAAAGAAGTAAGGAGTGGGTGTGGTTTCCCCCTTTCTATACCCCTTTCATCTCCGATTGCCGATAATGGCTAAAGTACCAATTCCTGGTTTGTGACTGGCCAACGCTATATTTGCATCCTTTCTGACGAAGTACACGTGTTTATGTCCTGGATTCATACCGATAGATTAAGTTTGTTCGAACAGGACAATACATTTTCACACAAATGTCGAGACTTCACATTAGAGTTGTATAACCATTCACTTGGATTTAGAGACTTGTCATTCCCACTCAAATCTCTATATCTGGCACACACCTGAAATGTCATGCAACAAGCTATTGATCGGATTAATCGAAGACCTCGAAATTATCGAACATAGTGGAATTTTCTATTGGAAGCAGAGCGTGCATTTATAATATATTTATGCCCCGTTGTATTTCTTCAGTTCTTGTTTCGCTTAGTAGAACTACCTAATATTAAACAGGTGTTCCAGTTTTCCTTGCACTTGATTGTATATGTTTCATATTTTACAATTGACATTATTGGCTTAATATAATTATACTTCAATTTACAATAATATTTTCTTAAAAGTTTATCGGAAAATGATTTTCAAAAATATTTTTTGACATTTATTTCTCAGTAATGTAAACGTTTAAGATAAATTTTAGATAATTATTTTGAGTTATTTTTCATAAATATTTAAGAAAATTTTACAGAATTTATTCTGTTATTTTCTGGAATTATTTCTGCAATTGTCTAAGATTATATCCTTGTTTGATAATGTAGTTATCACTCGTGATTATATAAATTACTTTTTCTCGGTCGAACAAAATTTTTTGAAGAATATAACTTTTGTTTACTTTTGAGAATTTTCAAAGCGTTTTAAAATATGCTTCCGAGATAAATTTAAATAGCATTATCATAATATATCGCCATCACTTGATAAAAATTTAAATAGCATCATCATAATATATCGCCATCACTTGATAAAGATTTAAATCATAAAAATGTACGCTCTTTATCTAAACTTAAGCTTAAATATATAATTTCTTTATGTCAAATGTCTTAATAACACCGCAGCTCGTTTGCAACGTCAAAGATAGGACATTTATTTTCCAACTAACATGCAATTTTTATTTTAATATTATAAGCATGACTTCAATCAATAACTTAATTATTAATGTAACATCTTCTACAAACGATTATTTTAATTTGGAAGGTATCATTAATAATTTCAGTAAATCAAAGAAAAAAAAAAGATATTTGATAAAAAAAAATAATGAGAACCGTCCAAGGTGATATTTTAATCTCGAAGAAAAATTAACAAAAAGATATCCTGAATGACATTATTGAGATTAAACTTCTGTTAATAGATCAAACTATTTTTGTTGAGAGTATTTTAATGAAGTGCGTGACTTGTTCTTTTATTCATGATTCTCATTACTTTGAAAGCAAAAAGTTCTACTTTATTCAAAAACTTTTACTTGGGGTTTTTTAAGATACAATATTGTAATCACATTGAATGAGAGTTGTGACATGGCAATTTATTGTTGAAAAATGATTTATTTAACTAATGCATTTTTCATGATATTTTCTTCTTAATACTTTAGTAATTATTGTAATTAATAAAGTCATTTTAAAATAAATTTGTTACTCATTGATAATTTTTTTAAATCGTTTTCTGTTGATTATTATCGTTTTCTTTTATTTTTTGGTAATTTTGTTTATTGAAAATGGCAAAACTCGTTGAAATTTATTCTTTAGTTAGGTGAAAAGAATTGCTGTACAATCCTGGTCAGTCTGCTCGTAATTAAGATGTGAAAATTCTAAAAACGAGTATCAGCTAAATAATGGAGTTCGTTATTTTGTTAAAGATGATATTAACGAAGTATGCGTATGATATCGAATGGATTTTTGAATCGATTATAAAAAGTCGGCGTAGAATGTTAGCGCATTTTAAAGTAAGTTAAGAAATCATTTACTTTTGGTATTTAAAATTTTATTAGAACTCTAGTTACAATATCACTTATAATTTTTTTTCACAATAACATATTGTATTTTCTATTTCACAATTTTATTTCGTTTCTAACAAATATGCAATAAATTCATTATTAAAAATAATTACTGTTATTGAAAAAATTAGAGAAAAAACAAAGATAAATGATAATACTTTACGATTTTTATTTCTATCTGGATATCATTAAAAGCTCTTTATCTGTGAAAGAATTAATGTTATTGCATTGTTTAAAATTAAATAAATCTATAAACATAGTTTTGAATATTAAGTAGTAATATTAAGTAATATACTGGCTACATTATATCTGTATAAAAAGATCATATGTGTCCACTCTAAATTTTGCATTGCATCTGAATGTGAATTGGCGCGCTGGCAACTCTAACAACTCAACTATGCGCATTGATATCACACAACGAAAAAAAAATTAAATTTGCTTGCTTTAATCTGGATACCGGAAAGAATAGTGTCATCCATTTTAATATTTTTTATTTGCTTTAATATTTTATCGTTTGCTTTGAATAATTGAATTTTTATCGGTGAATCATTAGTTTTGATTTATTTTGTAATTAAAAGTTGATATCGTTTTTATTCATAAGAATTTTTGTATTTAAAGATTGTTTTCTTCATAATAGCTAAGGATCCGTCAAAAAACTAAACTATCACAGGTCTCACGAAAAATTCCTCTTTATCTTATAGAGTAAAAAAATCATATTAATTGTATCGTTATAGCAGAAGCACACTAGCTAGTGCCAAGTATTAGATGATTAAACTGAATTGAGCAAAATCTGTTAATTCTGTCCGATAACTATTCTGTTCTATCTGGAACACTCGAAAATTGTTTGAAATGAACACGCGGGCTGTTTCGAAAAATCGGCAACGGAGTCCAGTCATTAGATTGTCCCAGAAGACATCAATAGCAATATTTTCAAAAACAGATTATTCAAGCAAATATTTCGAAATCTTATGAAACATCCCAATAATAGACACGATGTCTAATTGGACAAAAAAAACAGAAGAAAAAAAATGCTCGAAACATTAGCAAAATTACCAACTCCCGAGCTTTCGCACAAATTCAAATGAAATGGTAATGCAAAGTGGAGTACCTGTAATTATATCAACGATTTGTAGCATATTCATTTGACTTGAAATAAAAATGCGCGTCCGATAAAAATTACCTCCGGAATATACTCAAGTCACTTTCAATATCAATATCACTTTCGAAGAGCTTTAGGAAATGTAGTAGCTAATTAAAAATTATTGAAAGAACTCTTTCAGAAGATGAAATATTTTGATATCTATTGAATTAAAAGAGTATTTTAATGGGCTTTGTTGTTCTGATCCCATAAACCAATCAATCAATCAAAGGAAGTATTATTAGTCTTCCAAAAAGAAGAAAACGACTTTTGCTAGTTTAAGAAAAGACATGATATGATATATCATGGTAAAAAAACACACTGGTGTATTTAGGCTGATACATTTTAATGCATGTAGTTTATGAAGTAGAATTTTATTTTGCATAATAAATATGTGCGAAACAGTCAACTTAAGCTGAAGTTGTTGAGAAGTGGACTTCAGTATTTTAAAATAAATTTTATATCATTACACTGAATAATAACGAGTTACTAAGATTTTATCTGTAAATGTATTATTTATATTTAACTCAGCTCTCAAAATGCCAAGAGAACCAAAAGACGATAACCAGACACTCTTTTTCGTAAACTCTGAAGTTCAACGCATCATTAAATGTTTTCAGAAACTCTGAACGAAAATCCTTTGTTTAAAGTTTTTATTTGAAACTGAAGTAAAAATGTTATGCTTTTTTGCTAACAACTAACAAAAACAGAGTTCATTGCTTTCGAATAAAAGTCTTGTAAAATAAATGGCGACGAACTTTTGTGAAAATTTATGTTATTTGCGAAGAAAGTTTCGAAGTATAAATATCAATAAATCAATAACTGAACTTTCTTCTGCAACTGGTTTGAGAACGAAAATAAAACTTTTACGTATCAGGAATAATTCTTTACGTGGTGTTCTGTTTCCTTTTCTTCAACTGACACCAGCATTTTTTGAAATCTTGTTTAATATTTATTTTTAGTTGAATGGCAACAATTGTGCTGTGTGAATTTGGCAAGAGGGACTTCGTTAAGCTTTCATATTTATGTAATAAGGAATTTGGAGAACGTGAATTCAGATAGTGACTCAGGTAGTCATACAATTGCGACTCAAAATTTCACGTCATATACTGGTTGCCCATGTTGAACAAAAATAATCTATTGCAAATGTTCTGAGCGTAAAGAATAATTGTTTTGTTCCTGAAATGAGTTAAGAGTACAATTGCTATAACAATTTCAAAATGCTGAAAGGTTATGTATTTTTATTTTTGGATTTATTAAGTGTATTCATCTGCCTCATTCTTTCAAACTTATTCTTCAATTTTTTCGAAATAAGTGCTTTATATGGTTATTTTCATATTATAATATATTTTCTCAATTAAATCAAAATATGTTAGTAGTCAAGAGGCTTATATATTGGCATCTCTATTCTATTAAACTTTCGCCAATTATCTTACATTTTCTAACCACTATCAAAAATTCTTTAAAAAAATTTTTTTTTATCCCATTAGAAATTTTAAGCACATTTCTGTCCGATAAATGTATATGATAGCAGTTTATGAAACTAAATGTTTTGCTTTAAAATAGAAAAAAAGAAAATAACTTGTAAGTACAAAATGGAAGAAAATTATTTTTTTTATAATTTTTAATTATAATTAAAAAATTATTCATAGAGGAATAATTGGAAATTTTAACTACAAACACACACAAAAATAGTTACAATCATCATTAAAAAATTGTACCAATAAGTATTAGATTTAAATGACGTTTTAAAGTAAGTTAACACTCACCAATAACTAGAAATGTTTAAAAACTGAGCTTGGGTTTGACAAAAAATTTATTTGTCAAAATACAAAATCATTACAAATTTCAACAGCATATTAGACCAACATTATTTCTTATACATTCTAACACAAGTCTTAGCATAGAATCCAAAACGCTCCTTAACACCGTTTCGACTCAACGCATTCCATGCAGATTTAAATTAAGAATGCAGATCTTGTAAATTTTGGGGTAGAGGCGGAATCTTAGCAACACATAAGTTTTCTACGGCCGACAAGTCTAGCGTTGCTGTTGACCGCGGCATAATGTATATAGTTGTGACGCAAGCTAATCAGATGACAGCAGCATGAATACGAGTGTTGTCTTTTTGAAATAGAGAACTGGAATGGGCGTTCACAAAAGGAATGGCCCCCTGTCGAAGGACCTCATCAACGAATCCTTTGGGCTGTCAAAATGGCTCTGATTAAGACCAACGATAATCGAGCATCATTTAAAATCACAACCCATATAAATACACACTTCTGTCCTAATGTGAAACGAATTACAGCAAATCGATCATCGTTGCGGTGACTTCTTTGTCTCCATACACGGGGAATAGCCACGGTAACCTAGTGGTCATGGTCGTGGACTCGCTGCCGGTGGTTTTTGTCGAGTCGTGGGTTCCAGCCTTGATGCCACTGAAGACCCGTCGTATAGCCGGGCCTGATGCGCGTTGAATCTGTCAAAGCTCAAAGTCCTCCCGTTAGCGTGGTTTGGAAGAAAGGAGAGGGAAGTCCAACTCAAATGCTGTCCTCATCACTTGACCGAGATTCAAAATTACTAGGACTGTCACCAATAACCCTAGTGTTGCTTCTAAATGTGGCGTTAATGAAACTAAACCACGTACAGGTGCGGATATCATCCTCACCAAGACAAAAAGCGAGGTTCGTCATTAATGATAACTTGCATCATTTCTCATGATTCTATGCTTCTCTTTCGTGGCTCCATTGCAGTCAACAGCAATCTCGGTTATGGTCTCCGTGCAAGCAAATCAGAAACATGCAGTTATTTGCTAATGACAGGCAGAATGATGCACAGAAGGCATTACTGTTCGCAGAATATCTGAAATTGTGACAATTGGTGATCTTCGTGCTTGCCAGACTATTCTTCGGTCTACCCTACTTGTAGTAGATGTTGCTCTCCCTGAATCTACTTGTCGTGGGCGATAACTTTCTTGTATCCAGTTTCGCCAACATCGTGAAACTGTAACATCTCTTAGACGAATATAAAGCACAGTCCGACAGACTGTCCGTCAGACTGGACAGACCATCTGCTTTCATGCAGTCCTGCGATGCGATCCTTCTCAAAGGCGTAAAACTGTCCAAATGGTTGTAGTTTTCTTCTCAAAAACATTCTAAACTTCAAAGCGATAAATTAAACCCAAACACACTAAGAATTAAAATTATGTGATTTGAGAGAACATTTTAAAAGGTCCTGAGTGGAGCGCTAATCATGTATTTGCTGACATCATTGGCGCCGACGTGGCTGATACTTTAATCATTTGCATATCTAACCGAAACGAAATAATTTCTTAATTTCCTCCTTTCTCAAATTGTGCTTCCATCTGGGTGAAACTTTTTTTTGACGATTAGTGTATTAGAGGGAGGGAGAATGTATAGAAAGTATTATATTCGTTTCATTACATTTGTATTTTCCTAAAGAGCTTTTAAATAGAGATTAAATGACTAATATTTTACAGCACGTACCCGAAGATTAGTAATTCTAGATAAGACTCGATAGAAAAAATCGTTAAATTCTGTGTACCAAGCTTTCTCTAAATATGTAGAAGTGATGAAATAACAAGAACAAATGAAACGATGTGAACCATTGAAGTATGATGATGTATAAGAAAGATCATTTACACATAGGCACTTAGATTTGAAATGTGTGTTTTTTTATAGAGCATTTTTGAAAACTTTTATGAATAATATTACTATTTGTAAATATCAATGATGAAAAAGAAAATTAGTATCAAAGCAAAAGTGTAATCATATATATTTTTCGTATAAGAAACCGATGCTGAGTTTGTGTATGCGTGTGTGTTAAACTTCTGAAAAAGATACTGAAAGTAAGAATCCACTGGTCTAATTTCAAATAAGAAGTTGTAAAGTGTTGTTATTAACCTTATTGCTTGATATTTTGGTATGTTATACCTTGTTTACAAAACGCATATTTTCAGACAAAATTTTTGGATATTTTTTACAATGAAAGAGCGAAATTATCGACGAATAAACAAATATGTAATAAAGGAAACGTAGAAAAACAGTTATTGAAAATTTTCCGCAACCGAAGGTAATTAATCTTCTTCGAGGATATAGCAAAATTGATTTATTGATTAATTAACAGTTAATTTATGTCGTTCTTAGAAGAAATATCAGAACTATTGGTGAGGAACTTCGAAATTTTGAACCTCGATCAAGTGATGAGGACACCTGACTTTGCTCCTTCTTCACCAAACTTCTACACCATGCCAACGGAGCTTGGGATTTGGAATCTTGACAGATTTAACGTGCATCACCCTAGAAACACGGCGGGTCTTTAGTGGCATCAGAGCACGAATCCAGGATTCAACTAAAATAACACCGATCGCGAGTTTGCGACCATCACCACTAGGCTACCGCGATCACGTGACATTATTCTAGAGAATATTGGGAATGGTAATTGTTGAAGCTCAAGAGAAAAACTAGAAATGTTGCAAATACAGTAAAAACTTAGTGGATGATTTAACTCTGTAATTAATTTTTTGGAGGTAAATTCCAATGTCTCTCAGTCTGTTTTAAAAACTACAACACATTTTCCAAAAAATTAATCATTGGCTTCATACTTTTATTTTAGCACTTTTGGTTTTCAATATGAAAGCATAAGAAAACTTCGATAATCATCTTGATAGAATATTTAAAGTAATTCAACAAGGAGTTTAATTTAAAATCAATACATGCTAATGGAAATCTAAATCAAACTCTGACAAAAAAAAAAAAAAAAAAAAAACACTGTAAAAAACCAACCATAAAAAAATCAGCAAAATCAGGTTTTCAAATTCGATGCGAGCGATTTTCCAAAATACAGAAGTGTCTAGGATTGCAAGGCGAATCGATTTAAAAATAAAGAAATAAAAAAGAGCTGCCGAGGTAGGTCTCTTTTCTCTTGGCCTGGAAAAAAAAACTCTGGAGTCCGGGGCGGTTGAATATGGGGAGACATAATTTCAAACAGTATCTTTTTCAAATTTCATATATTTTTGCTTTATTATAGTGATTTTCACCTTCATATGTGCGTATCTGTATCTGATTCTCGTCTTAATATTGTGTTCGTAAGAATAATTTCGGTAATCGAGAAAATGTATTTTTAAAAACAAAAGAGGAATATATTTTATTTCGTTTCTCGTTAATTCATTTATTTGTGTACAAACAAGATTTATACCTTGAATGTTGTTTTTCTAATGTATCAAATTTTAAATTCAATCTCTCAATAGTTTTATCTTATTTACATTCTTTTTTACATAATGTTTGGTAAATCCAAAATGGCTATGGGCTTAAACCTTTTTTAGAGGGGATTTAAGTCTGCCCTCATTTTTTAAAAAAATATTTTTATAGTTGCTCAATCGTTATTAACTAATGCTTTTCTCTATTTCTTAATACCAGGATATAAAATTAAATGCCAATTAATATTTTGAATACTCGAGCTATTTTAAAAAATTCGAAACTTTTAATAACTCTAATTTTAATTTTATTTTTTTCTATTTAATAACTTAAAATATTTTACATTTAAGAACTTTTTAAAACATGTTAAAAATGACAATAAAGAAGTTAAGTGATTTATTTTGAATAAATGTTGGAAAACATTTTTATTTATAAATCTAAGCAAATGTATGTTTTTGACATGAAGTTCCGTAATTTTTTTTTTTATTATTATTAGGGTATATTTTTAAGTTTCCCTTTTACATTGTTCAGGTGTGTAGCAAAAATAGGATATTAGAGCCATTTTGTAGGTTTTTAAGTACAGTCATAGCACTTCTGTTTAGGGGACAGAAAAAAATAAATTTTATATTTTGTTATCAAATAAGAAGCATCCATAAACGCTACCTTCCTTTTGAGAAATGAATTACAAAAATATTGCTTCCAGTTTAACAAATAACGGCTCATGTATCTCACAATTAGAAATATTTTATAAAAATATTTACTTAAAACTATGTGCAAGAAAAAGTTATCGAAGTAATCATGGACAATATATATTTTTTTTAAAAAAGTATTCAATATGTATTATTCATAAACCTAATTTACCTTCAATCAAAAACTCTCAATTAGCATAATCACATTCTATTGATAAGTAATCAAAAACTAAAATGCTAATTGAAGATCAAACGCAGACGATATACAAAAAAAAAAAAAATTCTTGGGGCAGGTTTAAAAAATTGTTTTGATTGTTCGAAGCATGTCTTAAACAACATAAAAAGAAGAAAAAGAAATGAAAAGTAAAATGTGTGTGTATGAGTGCTAACTAAAACATAACTAACTTTTTCTCATAGGTTTCAAGGATAAGATGAATTGAATCCATTCTCAATCGTTTTTCGTCTTCTTTTTTCTCCACGCATTGATAAATTATCGAGACTTAGACAAAATACTGAACGACTTTGTGGAGTCTTCAAAATGATTGTTCTTATACTTACAACAAGCCGTCTGAGGGATTTTTTCGCTTAGTTTCACATTCTTGTTTTCAGATTTATCCACGAAAACCAAACAAAAAAAAAGAAGCAAAATTATTTCATGTGCACTGAATTGCGAAATGTAAACACCTTTGTTGGTGGTATTCGGTGATAAAATTGCTTTCTACGAATATTACAAACAGTGAATCTGAAAATACAAAAGTTTATTTTTATTGTTAGCTTCATTTTTTTTTAGACGATGCTTCTGAAATTAGTGTCGTTTCTCCATTCACATAATTAGAATCCTGTTTGAATATGATAACTAGATTTATAGGATGACGTTATCATGTTATTTTTTTAACTAAAGTGTTTTACGTCTAAATATTTTATGACTAACTGAGATAAGTCTAGTATTAGACACAGCCAAACATTCACTTAAGAGAATAAGGACCAATAAGGTCTTCACACTTAAATCGTACACAGTGTATGTGTGTGTGTATTCACGACTTTCTAATAAAATAAAATAACAGTAAGCCTCACACAACTTGAATTAAGTATAATAATATTTATGTCTTGATAGAAGTAGGTAGAGAATGGAAAGTAACACAAAAAAACCTCGGGAAGTTAGTAATTTATCTTACTTTTCGGGTTAGATTCGCGTCTGATACAATGGTGGTTGGTAAGAGTTTCATTGTAAGAAGTGCAATTCTCTCAATGTTACTATATTTTTTTTCACAAACCTAACCCTCCCTTTGATTGTATCTAAGTTGTCAGTTACATATTGAATAATAAAATTTCGTTCATTTCTTTTCTTAGTATATATGTATAATTAACTTTGGGTAATGAAAAAAAAAAGGAATCAATAAAACAGAAAGATAATACTAAATGAATCAAATAAAACTAGTCTCTCACTTTCAAATAATTCTCACAGTTTCATAGACTTTTCTAACTCACTCTTGTGGTCATATTGTATTATCCCATATAACGCGTAATTTTCATAGATATCCATAGCACTTGCAAAAAAGTCCAGATGCAATCTATGGTATTTTCCGCAAGCGCGATTGATATCTACAGAAGTATGCAGTTGGATAAAAAGGCTTTTATATTAAGGAAAGGCATATTTATTACGACATATTTATTTTCTGTAGCATTTATTTTAACATTTTTTTTGAAGTTTTGTAAAAAATTTCATTTATAATTTTCAAATTTTTTAGAATGTATTTTCGTCATTAAAAAACATTTTAGAGCTTTTAGAATATTTTTAATGATTTCCGAGTTTCAGAATAAAAGGAATTTCATTTATCTTCTTCCAAATAGGCTATATTCGATAATTTTTGCGGAAGTATTTTTATTTCTTTGCCGAGAAGACTTTTTATATTGATATAGAACGGTTGTTAGTGATGTATAAATTATTTATACATGTAATGTTATTTCTATGTGTTTTTATAATTACTTTAAGCAATTTTTGAAGTTATAAAAATATCTTATGAATTTATTAATTATATTCAAATGTTTTTAAAAAAAATTAAAACATCCCCGTTAAAAGCATGCTTATATAACGAAATCTATAGATTTATTGAAAATTGTGACTCATAACGAATTTTACATTACAATTGAAATTAAATATCCCCAATTATTTTGATTGAATCCGAAAAATATGCATTAAAAAAAGAGTATGTATTCCAATTATATTCACGTTTTTTTTTAAATATACTAAATATACAAAAATATACAATTTTTTGTGATACAGTTTTGAACAAGAACATAGAGATTTTATTTTGAACCCAAACTCGAAATTTTGAGAGCAAACAGAAAATAACTTCATTTAGGATAATTATGTTGCAATAGTGGAATATCAATAACATCAGTATCTTTTTACCCTGTTAAAATCATGTAAAGTTACTCTTAACAAGTGTTTGGATACGGAAAAAAAGATGGAATTTATTATATTCCAAAACAAAAAAATATGAAAAAGTGGATCAAAAATAGTATTAGCAATACATATTTTCGATTATTATATGAAAATAGCATACCAGTTCAATAATTAGTTTTGAATGAAAAGTATGTTTTTTTCTTCGTAATGACCTTCACGACTGAAAATTGTATGGATACTGTAATGTATACAAATTCCAATTTTTTCCGTACTTTTAATGACCCAATTCGTATGGGTTGCCAAGCGCTGCAGGTTACACATTTATCATACCACATTCTTT
The DNA here is from genome assembly GCA_019974015.1 of Nephila pilipes. Taxonomy (NCBI): domain Eukaryota; kingdom Metazoa; phylum Arthropoda; class Arachnida; order Araneae; family Nephilidae; genus Nephila; species Nephila pilipes. The sequence goes on along the minus strand of BMAW01122169.1, from coordinate 1,065,692 downwards.
CTCCATTCTTTCTAATTTATCCCCACTTTAAGTCATACCTTAGTATTCAATCATAAAGTTGACCAAATAGTATCGTTGGGTCATTTTACCTCTTAAGGATTATTCGAATTTGCATTAAACGTATATAAGGCATTCTTATGCATCTTTTTGTATATCGTCATGCCTCCCCTTGCCCGTTTACTAACTCTAATGTTATGTCTTGTTTTCAATATTTTTAAGCAAATACTCCAAGCATGAAACTGGGTGTTCAATATACAAATTTTTTCAAGCTATCTTTTCCATTTTCATAATTGCATCTTCAAAAACACGACCGTCTTAAGTTTTGCATACCAATGTACTTAACTTCAAAATATATCAAAGCAATTCACTCTCGAGGTTATATTTAAATTGTATTTAACTATGCATGTCCCCGAAAAGAAATTGTTTTATTTTAAATTGAAAAGTATTATTTTGATTCAGCAAACACATCAAAATTATTCAACTTAAGTTTTAGAGTTTTAAATCTTAAACTGTGCCAAGCGCGACTGTTACTTACCTACAGAAATAGTTATTTATAACTTATCTAATCTAATCTAAGTTTTTTTGCCCACTTGATCTCGATGAGAAATCTTTCTTCAGATCCATTAAGTTTTCGTCACTGCATTTAAGATGACAGATACTTTCTTTATTGATTGCACTTTTCCGCTGACATTTGGAAAATACTGCGAAAAAAATATTAGATATTTATTGAGTGTTAGATATTTTTTCCAATCTTCAATTTTCTGATAACGTTGTTACATTAATTCAAAAACATATTCTAATTCATTGCTGTAAAAGCTTACAAATATGGATACTGACTCATTATGTGGCTACAACTATTAATGCTTCAGATAATTTCGCATTCGTATAATCGAAACGAAATTATAAATTTTTTTGAAAAAAATGAGAAAATTTATGACAAAGGTGATTATTTGATTCAATTAGAAAAGATCTTATAACGATTTTGTATAAACTCTTGTTTTTTGTTAAATTTAATGAAGTAATGAAATTAAGATTTATTTCATTTTATCATAAGATTTTTATATTTATTCATAAGATTTATATATTTATTCATAAGATTTATATATTTATTCATAAGATTTATTTCATTTATATCACTTTTTATATCAAATTCATATAAATGAAAAAGCATCTTCAAATTAGAAAGCTATTCCACAATATGCATTCTTTTTTATATATCACAGTAATTTTTGAATGATCGCGCAGTCAAAATCAATATTTAACGTGAAGCAGGTGAAGTTAAAAAATGAAGTTTTTATTCCTGAAGTAAGCGATCTTTATTTTCATCGGAACATAACTGCGATTTTACAGAATAATAGTTTAATTTCCAGAGAGTTGTGGGTTCAATATTCAATGTCATCAAATGCCATCTTTTGTAGTAAAAGATTCTGGTGAACATAATATAAATAAGATTCAAAATTCTTCTGTGGTAAAATGAGGAAATTTATAAGATGAATTGCTATCTTTTTTCTGATATCTGCTTAAAATTATTTACATAAGGAAAAGGATATTATGCATTGCTAATTTCTTAAATACAAATATTATTGGGATTCACATAAGAGCAGTGGGTGTAACGCTATTTTGTGTGAATAGCGCATTTTGTTCTATTTAGTTAAAAAATAATTTAGTGTCAATATCAAGGGTCCAGGTATTATTATAGGTAATTACGAGAACACTTTTCTAACACATATATTTTGCTTATCTCAGTCATCAACAAACTTCAATTTGCAAAAAAAAAAAAAAAAATTGATGTATTCACACCTTTACTAAACTGTAACTATAGTGCTAAAAGCGTTAAGGTCGTCTTCGCCTAATATTTATGTACAGGATTCAAACTCAGGGCTTTTTATCAGCTAAAAAAGCCAATAATATTAATACATTTTCATTAGACTAACTAAAACGAAGCAGTTTATTTTAAAACACTTTTAACTTTGATTAAATCACTTACTTTTTTCCTTGAATAGAAATATTCTTATTTCTCATAGCACAACGCTAATTGCATGTTTTTTTTTTAATTCCACGTGTTTGAACAAAAAATGCAGATTTGTAGAATAATCCTAGTCCTCTGAGGAGATAATATAATAAACGAAAAAATAATGTTAGATATATGAATAATGAAACATGCTTTTAACTGAAACTCTCTATGTGTAAACTCTCGTCCTGGTTTTCGACACGCGTAAATTAAAAGACTTCCATTACGTTCCCTGTAAATCACAATTCAAAAGATATTTTCACATCAAGAATGCTTTGACAGTATAAAACTGATTGCATCACAATAAGCTAATGAGATGTTTGACATTTTACAGGAAAACATGAATACCGGCCGTACATATCTGATATTATTTCTAGAAACTTCATTAGTAGATTCGAAATATATTTTATAGCCCTATAATCCCGATTATTTAGTTACTTCGAAAACTTCAACTAAATAAAATTCCCTCTCGGAAAATTATGCCGTACAGAAACCAGTGCAACTTTGCTACATTCAACGCTTCCAAAACAGAGGCAGAAAAAACCAGAGCAACTGCTTGGCGCGATTCCAGGCGCCTCGCTTGGCGACGAAAAGAGTTCGCGTGTCTCCCATTGGGATATTTGGCAAAAAGGAGTGGTGCAACCCTTCAGAAAAAAGTATGACTTCCCGGCCGAGGCAGCAGATGTGGAAGCCGTGCTCAAATTGACTCGGAAAATCAGAGATGAGGATGAGTTGAAAAACGTGGTCTCATCTTTGGTTGAGTGCAATGAGGGAGAGATACCGGTTTCATTCACGGTATGGTCATCGGATTCTGGCCGAACTCATCATCGTCATCTGGGCATCGTACTTAGTGGACGGGGGATGTAAGTTTATGCTTCGCTTGGTCTTTTCTAATCCGCTTCAAGTGTTGAATTAATTGATAAAGTGTGTAAAATTAGTGTTTATTTACCTATCCTTTCCGATAGTTCTTTTACAGAGAGTATTATTATTTCTTTTTTTAAAAGTTAAGGTTTAGGATAGATTAAATTTTATTATATGTTATGAAGTATTTTCTGAAGCAGTTTTTACTAAATAATTTTAGGTATGAACATAAACTCTTAAAATTTATTCTGTTCCAATATTTCATATTAAAAAAAAACATTCTTTAACACTTTATAAAACATTTTCATTAAAATTCTGATGGTAAATTCATATGTAGTGGTAGATCATATTGTAATAAAGTGGATGCGTAAAAACCTCTTTTAAAGGTATTTGATATATTAATCACTCTTTAGTTTTTGGAAAGTAATATTAAACGCTTTTTCTATTGATAGATTATAATGTACCATTGAAATTTTACAACTAAATCTATTTATCTATTTATCATGCTAACTCTTCACGTGATGATAGCAATTATATATTTGTTCTCTACTCATTTTCTTAATACATAAAAGAATTATAATTAAAGAAATTAGAAAACTCATTTGAAGAATAATGCTGAATTAAGATTTGATTTAAAAGAATGTTGGATTAAAATATTATAATCTTAACTTCTATTAAGTAAAACTGATATAAACTAAAAACATTTTTTAATTGCGTTCAAAGCGTTCTTACCTTGCGTTGCAGTTAATTGATAAACATGTAAGGTTAATTAACATTTAATAGTGTTAGAAAAGAACAATTATAAACTTTAGACTACCTCTAAATTTATTAAGATAAAACAGCTATTATGTTTTATAAGCATATACTAAAGTATTTTCTCTTATAAATGTCATTGCAATGTATATTCTAATGTTTCCCCCCCATTTTTAAATGTCTTTTAATAATTATGATATTAATAATCTATGCTGGTTCTTAAATCTTATTTTGTTTTATTTACACGGAGGATCGAAATTTTGAAGTTATGTAAAGAATACGAATAAAAATATGTGTAAATATTTACGCACGCACACACACACACACATTTATATATATACGTAGGTTTAACGATTACGTACTATATCTAAAATAAATAAAAATGAATACATTTATTTTCTTGTTTTTTGGGTTTTATGGGATTTGAAGCAACAAAGGACCTCGCACACACATCCCCTTTATAAATAATCTTATTGTGTAATAAATATCAAGGTACTAAAAATCTCTAAGCTCTTGTTTATTAACCACGCTTTTATTAAAAGTTCTTTGAAAGTGATATTGCATCATGGATCTATCTTGAGTATACTAGAGATTATTCCGATGGGACGTATATTTTAATTTGGTTTACAGAAAATGTTCCAAATCATTTATACGGTTACTCGTACTACACATCGCATTATCCCGTAAATGTAATTTGTGTAATTATCCAGGAGTTAGAATTATTTTTATAACCCCAGTGCTTAAAATCTTCATTCTGTGTTTTTTGCCCAATTTGATATGATATTTATGTTCAGGATATTTCCCAAAATCTTAAGATCTTTGCTGGAATAAAAAATTTCATTAATTTTTTTTTTCTTCTTCATTCTGCTTTGGTGTGTATAGTTGTATTCTGGAGCAATTCAGACGGAAGTATACGTAGAGAAGTGTGCAACAGAGTTGCACTTAAAATTCCGTTATTGACCTAGCATGTTTGTCTACCTGTGTATCCCAAAAGACTTTTGAGTGTCCTGGAACCCAAAATAAAATTAACTGATTATTATGATATGATTGTACGAGAATCTTGTTAACTAGTTTATAAACTATTTCCGGAGACTGAATAGAGTTAATTTTGAAGCGCAGAGAGTAACTAAATGACAAAATTAACAGATTTTTGTTTGACTATCTAATCATCAAAAGTTCGTATATTGCTTGTGATTTTGCAGTAAAAACAGAATTGTCATGATTTGTTCTGTAAGAACCATACGCATTTCAAATCATACCTGTAAGAGATGTTATATTTTATCTTTTTGAAGCATCCGTAGTTATAATGAAAAGTGTTGTAAATTATAGCCAACTGTTCTACTAAATAATATGCTTATATAAGCAATTGGTAAATTATTATCCTGAAAATTGAATTCATTTGTGTATATTTTACATTAAAGTTAGTGAAATGTATTAATCTGGAAATTGACACAATTTGTTCACTATTAAGCGTGCAAATTGCGAAGAATATTGGTGGTGTTAGCTTTGTCCTTCTCCAATACGTTTAGATTTATTATCCCAGGAATATTGAGATTTTTTTAGAGAAAAGTTTCTCGTATATACATAAGTTGTGAAAATTTATTTCCCATCGATTACTAATATTAATTTTTTATTTGATTGTTTTTTCACATGAAATCATTAAGAATATTAATTTAACCAAATACGGCGCATATGCACCAACGTATTCACAGAAATGAGCACTGAAAACTTAACTCTTGAAAATACGAATTTTTCATTGTAAGTTTGGCCGATGAAAAGGACTAAAATAGCAAAAACGAATGTTCATTGATTCACAATGGGAAATGAAGCTTTAATTCTGCTTGCGAATGAATTCTCGGTGATGAATAAATAGCATCTGAAATCTTATAGGTAATAATTTTCTTAGTCAACCGGTCATTAACCTCTGAAGTAGCAGAATACGAATGTAATTTTTTTTTTGTTTATTGAACATTGTATTACTTTGAAATTCTTAAATGTGTGTGATAATTAATTTAAAATTACCACTAGATATATTTTTAGCGAAGCTGGAAATGGTTTTACTGTTTCCTAGCTTTCAAATCCTTATATTGAGCTATTCATTTTTTTAACATTTCGCCGTTTTCGAATATGATTATTTGCAACAATTTCGTCTGAACGTTATGTGATTGTAAAAACACATTTTTATAATTTACAATTTAGAGGTATTTGTTAATATAGCGTACTGAACAATAAAAAAATGGGGAGAGCATTTCGTTGCTCTGTCTTGGGAGTTGTATTAAGTTAGAATTTGAAATTATGTGAACGAGAACATAGAAAGCAACGAAAATGCAACAACTTCCGCTTTGTAAAAACTAAAATTTCGTTTGTTTTTCATACCATTTATTGGATAAAACTTTGGATAACTTAAAAAATTTTATTCTTCGTACCCAATGTTGAAATGTTACAATTGATTTTCACAAAACATAAAATCCGTCGCTGAAACGCGAAGCCTTCATTTTTGAACAGTTATCAACTGTGAGTAGTAAAATTACTTTTGGAATGAAAATTATAATTCATTTTAATACCGTGCGCTAATATCGCATTAAACGGAACTCCACCATCAAAAAAACGTTGAAAGAACAGCAACAAAATTAAATCTTTAGTTAATATTTTTCTGTTAAGCTAAAAGTTCAATTCTTATGTAGTTTTAGAATATAAGATTTTAGAGAGAGAGAATTTTTTTTTTGTTATATATACTAGTGTTTTAATTTCCTATTATTCAAAAAAATGCTTCATATTCCATGCTTTCTCTTACTTAACCTGTACTTTAGGCAAAGTTTATATCCTAGAAATAATCAAAAAGAAAAAGAAAGAAAATGTAAGTAGGAAAGAAAATGACGGAAAAGAAACATATATTTCCATAAAAATGTGTTTCATTAGCAAAATTCTACCGGGTAAAAAACATACGAAAATAGTGAAATGATTTCAATATTGTAAAGAGTTTGAAATTTTTGAACGACAATCTTTAAAAATGGAGCTGAAGGAACTTTTCTAAAAAAAATTAATTAAAAATAAAAATTGAGTACACGTTCGTTTAACATGTCGCATCTGTAACAATCGGAAAGAATATTTCGCGATATCAAACATATTTATTTATTCAAAGAATAAACGTTTTTTTTTTTAAAAAAATTCCATTCAGTTTGTTGTTGAACCTCTTTTCAGTGGCGTTCATTTTTTTAAGAATATATTCCGTTTAACTATTATGGCTTTGCCTTATCTCATTTCTATGTTATTCATTTTTTCTATTTATGAAATCGGTGAATTTTCGAATACTTAACTATCACTTAATAACTTTCGAGTACTTTACTATCACTATTATAGAAAATATTCCGTCTCACGATTTTTTTATTAAAAAAAGGTCATACTACTCATAGTGTTTTTTTAATTAAATTAAAAGAGATTAAAATAGGACAATATAGTCCAAGACTTGAAAGTATTTTGAAACAGTAAAAAAAACTGTAAAATATTGCAATATTTTTTTTTTTAAAAAATAAATGTAAGAAAACTGTTTAATAAATATTTATCTAAACTTATATTTGTTACGTTATATTTCAAAAATATTTTAGTTTGTTTCCGAATCATTCGATAACAGTTTAAGAGTTCAAGTAATGATTTTCTTTGTACGAAGTTAGCGAAAGATAAAATGCAAAAGAAGATCGTTATATCTTAGTCTATGTTAAATTATTTATTGCAATATACTCGTATTTCTATAAAGAATAAAACACCGATAAATTAAACAAAATGTTGAAACCAAAATCCTTAAATAAAATAATATATTATAATCAACTTCCATAACTAAAATAAAATATTGGTATCAACTAATTCAAAAGAAATTGAACTAATTCTTTATTGAACATAAATACGTATTGATTAATATCTTAATGCAGATGATATTCACTCTCAATATGGTTTCTCAATTCTCTAGGCACTTGAAGTAGAAAATTCTACAAACTGAAGAGTATATTCAAAAGATAAGGAAATTTTCCAGTGATGTTCTAAGGGAAGTTTAATATTTTCTTCGACTTCGAACTTAGAATTTTCTAAAAGCTTGATGAAGTATAAAGATCGTACCTTTTCGTCATAAAAACGTCATAAATTAACTTCGAAATTAAACTTTTGTAAGAAAAATTTCATTCTACTGTATAGGAAATTCTCATTATATGTCTAAATTTAAAGACTTGAAACACAAATTTATTTTAATAGTTTTACATGCCTACTTTCTAAAAGATACCACCGTTTATTTAAACAATCTAATAATCTTTCTGAAAAGATGAAACATTTAAATAAGTTTCAATTTTATAAACAGAATAAAATAATATTATTTTGGTTAATAATTCGAATAATGATAAATATAGTCATATTTCATATTGGTCATATATGCTATTAAGCTTTACTTCACTGAATATCTAAGTGTCGAATATTGCTTTAAAAAGAAAACTTATTTTTACTTTTGGATTTTTCTAAAACATGTTATATCATTTCATATACGTCAAGATATTTTACTATTTTGTTGTTTTAATTCACCTTCAAACTGTTTTTTACGTGTTTGAATTGGAAATACAGTTATTTTAAAGTTATTTCAGAAATATTTTTTGTTTTTTGTTTTCACGAATTCGTTTGTTTACACTGCTTTCAGAAATTTCTCCGAAGGAAAAAAAAGCTTACATGAAAATGTATGCGATATATGTACTCGAATTTTGAATAATTTTTCATAAAAAATTTTGATGACCTAAAATATTAAATGATGAATTTCTGAAAAAATTATGCGTGAACTAAGGTTTTAGCATTTCATAAACGTGTTATAATGACATCTATTAACATTTTTGAAACGTCCTTTTGAACGTCGGCAGTTGAAATAAAGTTCTGCTCTGATGATAGCATTCCTGTGAATGGCAACATGTAAGACTGGAATAATAGTTTAATGAAGAGTGTTCTTGAAAAAGAATAAAAAAAATAAAGACGTCTTAAAAATAGAGACAAAAAAACTTTAGCGATTTACTTAACTTAATAATAAATTTCTCAAAAGTATAATTTTAGTTGTAACTTTCCATTTAATTTCCACTTTGTCATTACAGGTCTGTAAATCCGTAAAAATAAAATGTAGATTCCCTTTGTTAATTAAAAAGATTTAATATGAAATTGTACAGAATTGCCTTCGTCTTTATTAAAAAACGTTGTGATGGAATAAAAATCAGCCAAATATATTTAACCATTTTATTCTCTTTAAGAATAAGTTATAGCAAAATAAATAAGTAATGTGGAGAAATCACTTAATCTCGACTTTAACCGAATATTATAACGGAGAATTCTACTTTTTTTTAATAATTCCAAACAGTATGTTTCAATTTACTGGATCCGATACCTGTGGACTTTTTTTTTATTCAAGTGTTTATATACGAGCTTAAAATATTTCTCTTCATACATGTTTGATCAATAATATTGATTATATCAATCCAGCTCTCTCTTCTATATCACTTCCAATCTATTCACTGCACTTTTTGTATAGCAAAGTTAATTTACGTAAATTACAGTTTATTCGCTAAATGATGTTCTCAAATCAAATATCGTAGTAAAGTACCGCAGAAGTTAGTTAAAGAGAAATGCGGTGTTGGAACCCTTACTAAATATGAGACGAATATGAAATAAACGAATTATTCATGTAAAACCATACACTCATGAAGTTCGATCAGAGATGAAGTAAGCTGCATTTTCTAGTTTAGCTTTTAATGGCGTTCTTGTATGCAGTCTAGAGTAAATATTTATGTTGCGTTCAGAAGAGATTGATGTTGTAAATTTCATATTTTTCCCAACAGTGAAAATACCGCCAACCGTCATTGTAGTTCATGCAGATTTAACTTGTAATGCGTCAAATTTTCTAACTTCAAGAGTTACATGAATGCAACTTTCATTTCGTTCACTATTTAGTTAATTATTGTTCTCTTTGACTCGAACTGCCGCTTACTTCTATTAAATCTATCTTGGTGAGAAATGTGAAGATCTTTTGTTAAATAAAAAATATTTTAAATTTTTGCGAGTGTTTATTTTCAATGAACTCTAAAACAACCGTATAAGCCCGAATGTAACTCGACATCAAAATCTTTCAAAAAAATAATTGGAAAAAAATGATGAATTTAACCTTTTTGCATAAAAGAATTCAATGAAAATGTAAATTGGTCAGATCAGCATTTACTTAAAAATAATTAATAACTCATGGCAATGAAATTAGGTAATATAAAACAAATTAGGTAATATTAGGAAAATAACAAGAACTGTTACATTCCATTTCTTAGACCTCGAATTTAGTGTGAGTCAATATTTTAATAGGAGATAATAGTCAAAAAGCATCGCTTAATATTTGGGTTAATAAGGTATTATTAAAAATAATGCTGAATTAATGTTTATCTTGATTCTATTTGAGGGAAATTCAGTTAATAAATATATAACTTTACTGATCATTATACAGTAATCTTTTTATTTCATTTTGAAATTAACTGAGTAAATTTTTAAAATGTGTAAAGTTTGGTTTATTAATATAAATTTAACTGTCAACACAAAAAAAAATTAGGTCTCTCAAAATGATGATCGTTTGTAATTGGATTGTTTTAATTCAGTGAAAGTATTTCTTCGATAAAATTGCTGTTGTTATGAAGTAAAGTGTTTATCTACAAAAGAGTGTCTGAAATAACTCCTCTAATATTTGGAAGTACACATTATACCCCTTTGAGACGAATCACTAGTCAGGAATCCAGATCTATCATCAATAAATCAGTCTAGACTAGTATTTCATAGCCTTCAGCGGCCTTTATTGTCAGTTCATCCAATACTGAACTTAACATATTTTTGCCGATAACCATTTATTAAATTAACGGAGAAAAAGTTATTTAATATAATTTACATTTTCGTATGTGCTTACTACGTTTTAGCTAAATAATACGTATATTCTGATAATTTTTTTTCTTTATTCTGCATACGTCGTTCCTACTTGTGTATAAATTCAGAGTTCGGAGTTTATTAAAGTTATCTAAAAGCATTGCTCTGAGTGTTACTCAATTCATATTCTATTATTATTTCGCTTTTTTATCTTATCTTCCTCCTCTAGTATCTCTGCATGTCACTGAAGTGCTCAAATTTCTACTATCAGTTATCCTTCTGGGTCAAATATTCCTACATAATATCACATTAGTTCCACAATATTCGTACTCCATATTCAGTCTTATCATCACGTCTATATCTGATTAATTCTAGAAAATCTAAAATTCTAAAGTGAGTGACAAAAACATAGGATTCTTAATTAACATAGGATTCTTAATTAACTTTTCCTTGTATTGATTCCTGCACATGTACTAAAACAACAAATAATAACGCGAATAATATTGGAAACAATTGTTCTTTCAAAATTAAATATTCAACAAATACTTTTTTTCGATTATCAGGTACCTCTGACGTTAATACTGCTACACTTATTTCAAACTGAAATTGCGATGGCTGTATTAAAGTTGAAAAAATAACGTGCGAAGTACTATATTTTCTCTTAAAGATTTTTTAAAAAAACTTTCTTTTACTTCAAGATCTCTTCTTTTAAATTTAACATCTTTTTTTCTCTAGGTAATATAGATGACCTTTGAAAATAATACGGCCACGCATTAATTTTTCTCGATATAGTCATTTCTGCAAAGTTTCTCGTCACTTAAGCGAAAGGCAAAATTAAAAAAGCATATTTTAATTATTTATATGAACGTAACTGTATTTCTATTTGAAATTAGTCGACAGTAAATAAGAAGTCAATTCATATTCTTTTGACTCTAGCTTCCCTGAATCCTCTGCTTGATGGCTTACTGACTATATATATATATATATATATATATATATATATATATATATGTATGTATGTATGTATGTATGTATGTCCGTCCGTTTGTAATTCATGCAAACCTACAGTTTTAATCAGATCTTGATGAAATTTTTTTATACTTGTCCTTCAAATCAAGAGAAAGAGGTCGCTGTCTCCATAACATTAAGAAAAATTCCCCCCCTCGGATCAAGAAATCTTTATTTGTATATGTTAGGTATGTAATCATATTTAACAAATATTAAACATAAACATCCAATAACAACATTAAAAGCTCGAGTGATTAAAATATTTTATTTTTCTCAAACCATGATATATAATTAATTAGAGTATATTTAATGCGTAGTCTGTATATATATATATATATATATATATATATATATATATATATATATATATAACGAATAGTGTCCGTTTGTGTGTAATTCATTCAAATTTTCAGGTTTATTTCAATTTTGATGACAGTTAGTATAGTTACTTAAACTTTTTTTTAATAAGACGTAAAAAAATGACACAGAGTGTATGCTTTGTACTTATTCACATTTGACAATTTATAAGTAGTTAGGAAAAACCTCCAATATTTATATTGAAAATACTTTATTTCCCAAACTACAAGATAATAAATGTGTATATATATTAATGTGTAATCCAATATATGATGAAGTAGAGTTTGATTTTTTCCTTTCATAAGTATAAAGGATGCTTATACCGTTGTCAAAAGGGAATTTTAGAGGGATAATTAAATTTATGTGAGTTAAATAAGTTCAATTAGATATCAATTCATAACTCATCGGAATTCCACGAAAGAAAAGAGAGAATATAGGTCTGAAAAACACTACGGCTAAAAGGCAAAAAGTTATTCGGGCTCCGAAAATACCTGACCTACGGGTGCTTGGTGTACAGCAGGCATGGCCAACCCGCCGCTTACGTGCCACAATGTGGTACGGCGGAGTCCTAACAGTGGTACGTGATGACTTCTTGAAAAATTTTAAGAATCTGAGAACTTCGAACTATGTTAGATTTAAAAATGTAATACCCATTTTGCCGAATTCATTCAGTGCTAAGTTTATGATTTTGGAGCAGATAAAAAAATATATTGATCTGCTCACTAATACTTTTTCAATTGCCTTATAAGACAGTAGTTGTTACCTCTTCCCCCCTCCGAACTCAATTGAAATTATTGACCTTCCTGCACCATTTTACACTAGAAACAAATATTAGGAACTTTTTTTCAACTGCAAGTGTTACGAATTAAATTGGAACAAGTGATTTTCCATGTTTACACGATTTAGTTGTTAGATATTGCTGAAGATTTTGATCAACATGTATATTAATGAATAAATATTTTCTATTATAAACATAATAAAATCAAAATATTATTCAAGAATAACTTACATGCACCTAAAACACAAAACTTTGTGTGTTAGCAATTTTAAGAATTAATCCTATTACGGGTGATTTTGTACAAAAAAAAATATTAATTCAAAAACCACGCTAATAAAGTACTGACTGTTTAATAATTACTTAAGATCACAAATGTTTAGAGTTATTAATTTTTATTTTATACCTAGCTTATATATACCTGAATGAACTTTTATAATCGAATAGAAAACAGTCTTATTAAGTTAGATTCTGTTTCTTAAATGAATGAAAATTAATTTAAAAGTATTATAAAGTTTCATAAAATTGTTTTCAAGACTGTCAAAACAATTCGTCTTAGTATATCTCTTGCTTAAATACCACATTTTTTTATATTTCATTTCAATTGCTAATATTTTTTTTTTATTTCTATTTGTCTTAGATTATTATTATATATTTTTTCAAAAGTTCTATTTCATTGTATTGTACTTGTGTCGTTCATTAAGCACCGCAAATGAAGTTTCTTTGACTTTATGAATGCGTATATATTTACAAAACTGATTTGTTGTCTTACGGTTTGTTTGCAGTTTTTATTAACTACCCAAAGGGCTATTGTTTTAGTCGATGACACAATGGTTACCCGAGCATTTTCCAAAATGAAGTGTGTTCTGAGTATTTTTTTCTGGCCAATCGTTAATAAATAAATAAATAAAATTTCCATTCCGTTGTCATATCACTGTATGTTTTAATTCTTATATTTAATTGAGTAATTTAATAATTATTTTTAAAAATGTGGCACCTTTGGTGGTTAAATGTTTTCTTTGCAAAACTTTGCATGGAACAATTACTTGTAACTTAAGATATATTATACCTCTTAATTTTTTTTTTTTGTTAAAACTTTATATTTAATAATTTGTCACATATGTATATCGAAACCACGTACTGTATTTTAATGGCCTAAAGACGCACCATTTTTACGTAGAAAAATTGATTTAAAATTGGAGGACGTAGTATGATCCGAATATAACTTTAAAATAGGATAAATAAAGGTCATTATTTTTAAATGAAAATAAAATAATAGCATATCTAAACATAAGATTAGATAATATTCTTCGAATAATTTTATTCATTGTAATTCTTAGAATCATCTTAATCAATCTTTTCTCACCTTTTATAAATGAAATAGTTAATTTTCTGGACTTAATAAAAAAAAAAATTATAAAATTGTCCCATAAATATGGGTAAGTGAAATACAGTTATTAACGATCACTTGACTTTCTGTCATTTAAAAAAAATTATAATTTTTTTTTTCTGAAGAAACTTCGTGTTTAAATTTTATCATCTTTTCATATTAGTTATGTATCTACTAGGATAAGAACATTTTTTTATTCTTTTATCTGTGTAATATAACATTATACTATTGTTTTTAAGAAATGCACCATTCTAAGTAATTATCATTCGCCCTCTCATAATTTCTGATGTATAATCGGAAAAATTAATGTGCAGCGCATTCATTTTTTAATGAACTAATACAAGACAACTTATTCAACTTCATGCCACATCTGTAATATCATGCCTTATTTTATGTTTATGAAATTGATTTATTTAAAAATGTCTGTTTAAATTGATTCTTTTACATATTTCTATAATAAGCAATTTATATTAATAGTGACTGAGTTGCAATTATAATTTGTGCTAATTATTGATTATGAACATAAATTAAATAAAAATGAATAATTTTCAATTTGTTTCCATTTGTTGAGTTAATTTTTCTGTTATATATCTGCAGAAAATCCCTCATTAATCAGAGAAATAATAATTAAATGAGGTCCCCTTATTAAAATTAAAAATATTTTTAAAAACGTAAATCTGGAGTTTATTATTCATAATTATAACCAAAAGAAGCCAAAAAAAAAAAGATTGAAGCTATATATATAAATGACGAGAATATCGAAATGAAAATAAGTTGCAGCTATAAAATGCTTGATCAGTACGTTATATATTTTTTTAAATATTGCATTGTCTAACCAGAAATAACTATCTGTATATAGTTTAATAAATGTGATCATCAGCAATTAATCTTCTGTACTATAATACAATTCCTGTGTTTGTTACTGTAAATAATTGGAAAGTTTTTTTTTTTATTAAATTTGAAGCTCTTTTTTTTCCGCATAATCTTTTGTTTAAGTCGTAAAGCAGTCACTAAAAATTTCTCCTAATACAAACGTTTTAAGTATTTAAACTTTTTAATTGCTTCTTATGAAAGAAA
>BMAW01122169.1:933058-1050541 GCA_019974015.1 Nephila pilipes | reverse complement strand
CTCACACAAATGAGAGGTTTTCTATTGTAAATTTGACTTATAATAATGTAAGGTAAAAACCGAAAGCGATCTTCGTTTTTGAAGCACTTTTTTTTAAAAAAACTTGCATGTACGTTAACGCATATGCAAAAATATCATCAAAATGAATTGGAAATTATTTTGTACTGTAAATAATTTTTACTGATATTGTGGAAAAGGTTTAATAATAAGAAGAAATTATTATTTCATTTATGTTTATATTTGACCGTTTGGTTTGAAATACAATTATTCTTAGTAATTGCTGAAGTACAGGAAAAATGATTTTGGAGTGTATAAATTAACACACCGATTGAGTTTACGCAAAACGATACTTTTTGCATTCTCATTCTCATTTTGATAATGGAAACAAAAATGTATAAATTAAAAAAAAAGTAGCACTACATTTCCTTTCTTTCAAAAAAGAAATATTTATAGAAAACGCTTATATTCATGTTATAATCGTATCATTCCAATTACAACTTTAGGAGCTTACGAATTTTTAAAATTAACTTCAAGTCATAAACGACGATAGTATTTTATATGAGCATGTTTGAGCTTTTGTTTTGAAATGCAGTTTTTGAAAAATTCCCTAAACACACTTATGTTTGAGAACCATTTCTTATAGGATATTGTTATCTAGAGTAAAATAAGGAAACACCATTATATATATATATATATATATCAGAGTTATGTTTACAATATATTTAACGAGTTAGAAGTTTAGGAAATTTCCTGTATTTTTTTAAATAAAAATTAGACTTATTCTTTCGATATTTTGACTACACAACGCCGCATTTCCGATAATCCGAAACACTTGCATTAATAAACACTTAGCTTATCTTTCAGCGAGCAATTTTGCTCGGATAAAAAATAACTACTGAACTCTTTTAGAAAGTATCACCAACATCACTTTAGTTCAATTTGAAAGCCATTACATGCAAGTTAGTTTTTACTTGTTGTATTGAAGTGAGTGCTTCAAAAACGGTTATTACTCTTTTTAATCAGCGTTCGAGCATTTAAGAAACTGCGTTGGCGCGTTCATACAATTGTTCTCAAGAAGTGCTCCATAAATAAACGTTCGCGATTGCGGAGAAATCACGCTCGGCTGGAACGCTAAAGTATGCAATAATATTTTTACTCTGTTTTAGTTGTATCATCTTATTTCGAAAGGTGTGGTTAAGATATGTATTTGATACATTTTAATTTAGTATTGTACTCCATTTTACAGGATGAAGGTTAAACGTGGGTAATAAGATAAGCTCAATATATTTTTCCTCTGAAACATTTATTAAATTTTATTTATATTTTTAGGTATTGAAAATTTGAGAATAATTTTCCATAAAATTCTGAAAATGTTTCCTATTTATGTTGATAAATCTCTACTTTTAAAAGAGAAATTATAATATAACTTAAAGTCAAATTTGTTTTTGAAAACAATAAATTTCATGTTTAGAAAGTTTGGAAATCAGTATTCAAAACAAACCTACACGTATAAACTAATTTTTTTATAACAAAAGCTGGATTATGCATTCAAAATCTTACCAATGAAAATCGGTGTATTTTAGAAAAACAAAGCATCCAATAGGAGCACAAGAATTATTTGTATTATAAATAATCCTAAAAGAGATATTATATAAGAGAGGTACTGAATTGAATACATAAACAATGAATGTGGAGGTGGTGTATATTTATGAATGAATAGAAAATTTAGGGGAAAAAATCTCTAAAAAAAGCTAAAAGTAGGTTTTTCCGAATGCGGAGGAAGGAAGGCATTTACTGTTTTATGTGGGCTATGGGATCGGAGGCAAATTTTTAGTAACTAGATACTAGTAATTAAATAAAATAATATTGCTATAAATCATCATTAAAGAAAAAACAAAAAGAGCACTTGACGTTGGTCTATTTGCTATTTTTTCTTCACTTCGGGGATTTTTTGATAATTTGAATTGCATAATATTACGATTTCTTCTAAAATAAAATGAAACGTGATTAGGTAGATTAGATGATAATAAGAAGTGTAGTGAATTGTGTTAGAGATAGTGGTATAAAAGCAAAATAGGATTAAAAGGAAATAGAGGAGGGAGAGATCGAAGATAACAACAGGCTGATGGATATTTGCAAATTGGATTTAATCATCGCAGTTAATCGCTTGAGTCGGAGCGACTCCTAGTGAAAATAATAAGATTCGATTCTGCTATGATCGAGAAGTGCTTGAATCAGATTGAGTGATTTGGTAAACTAAGATTTTATTATTAAAATTTAAATAAGGATTGACTAAGTTAAGAGAGATTCGAAAGAACCCGATCTTATGTTTTCTTTGCTTGTTAATAAAGTGTTTTAACCTGCTTTGAAGTATCTTCAATTGGAGTTTTGAACTTATTGACTATTTAATTAGACTTTAAATGGCTGTACTTCAAATACTTCACAAGCGATAGAAATCATTATCCTCTATATTAAGCTTATATTGTAACTCTATAAGAACGTTTCAACGTGTAATATGCTAAAAATGCAACATAGAAACAGAGCTTTTCTTCTCATTGAGAAAAGTTTATTTATAATACGGGATTCCCAACCACCTACCATTTCCAATCAACGTTCTGTTTAAGAATTAAGCTGCACTGAAACTGAGTTTCGTAACGGAAAAAGTGTAAACCAAATCCCCTCTTTCCTATGTTTGAAAAAATTGTCAGTCATCAAAACGGCCACAGATGACAAAAAAGTTTGATCATACAGGTTATTCATTTTTCATCGCTGAAGGCATGAAGTATTTAAGATTATAATATTTTAACGTTTTAATATTATTTCCTGTTATTTAACTTTTATTAATAAAATTATCAATAAAGTTTACATGTAATTTAAAAATGAATAAAAGGGTAGAAAATGTTGAACTGTATAATTATAATTCAAATGTCTTGTTATTAGAAATTTTATTGCAAAAAGGAATTTTTGGTATTTATTTGATAGGTAATCTGTCTTTCTAAAAGGAGATTAGAGTGCATTTTTAAATACTTGAGGTGTGTGAAAGATAACTAGCTAAGATACTAACTCTACTAAAGATGTAAATATAAAATACCATGTGTTAAATTACAAATATTTAAAATGTATTTTATAGGCAATTCTTTTATGGATAAAAATACAAAATAGGGGAGAGTGAACTTTTTAAAACTTTACATGTAAGAAATATCACTGAAGTAAATAAAATGTGTTGTCTCTTTCTCGCATTATGCACAGTAGTGAATTTTCTTGACACCACATTAACTTAACATATTTATATTCAAAATTTATTTAATTTAGCATAATTATGAAATAATGGTCCCAATTTTGTCATCTGTGAATTACAAGGAAGGTACACATTAAAAAAATTTTTTTTTTTCATTCTGAATGATGAGGGGGGCTTTCCCCCCCGTTCGGAATAAAATTTATATTTGAAGGAGTTTAGATTGACTGATTGATTATCTTATTAACGTTGCGCAAAGCAAAAACAGGGTTATTGGCGACGGACTTCCTCATTTTGAACGTCTATTAAGTGATGAGGGCGAGACCTTAGCTAACTCTCCACTCTAATTCACTCTTCTAACTTCCACACTATCCCAACGCGAGGACTTTGAGCCTTGGTAGATTTAATGTGTATCAGTCTCACTACATGATTGAGCTTTGGTGGCGTCAGGTCTTGAATCCACGACTCAAAAAAGAGAACGCCAAGCATGAGCTCGCGACCATGATCACACCACAGCCATTTGAATAAGGTTAGATAACATTATTTAATAGTTGTTTATTTGAAATTTTCAAGTGTTTTGATTGATTAATTGCTTATTAACACCGCACCTGAAGGTAATATAAAAGTTATTGGCGATGGACCGCATAATTTTGAACCTCGGTCTTATAACGAGGACGAAATCTGAGCTGGTACTTCTCTCTTTAAACTTCCACACCCCGCCAACGGAAAGACTTGGAGCTTCGACAGAATCAACGTGCATCAGGGCTACGCAACGAGCATTTTGTGGCATCAGGACTCTGTACTTATGAGTCAACGGAAATCTGCGGAAATCTCTACGGATGGCGGCTAACTGCGAGTCTGCGACCATGACTAGTAGGTTACGGTTGCCACAATGTAAGAAATGTTCGTTTATGAAAATAATTCGACTTTTGTTATCAATTGATTAAATTCAATCATTGAAATTTCAAAAATACAGAAATTTCTAAACATTTGATTGAACAGCATTTATTAAACACTTAACAGCTTTTGTAAACCTCAATTTGGCTCTTATCCTGCTCGATTAAAAATAGTATTTATGAACGTTGTTCTTGACGAAGTTTACTACCTTCCGGGATTCTCGAAAGTAAAAATGATGTTCTTTGTGATTTCACTCAACTTAACAGAACTCTTCTGTATATATGCGCACTAATTGCAGGAAAACTAACTAATACTAATTTCATGAAATGGCAATTTTTGCATTAGCTACGTGCTAGTATTTTATTGGATGCTGTGATTGTAATGACATATGCTTACGTTATTAACTAAACTCGGCATTAATGTTGAAATAAACAAATTAAGTTATTTTCAAATAACACTTTCTTAGCTAACGATAGGACTGCCTAATAATTTTGTATAAAAACATGGGCAAACGGTTTTATAGATACCTTTAAAATACAAAAATTATAAGTTTTTTTTTTTTTTCTTCTTTTATATAAATTTACCTATATTTTTCTGTATTTCAGTTATTCATTTCAAGATCTCTTTATAAGAATTTTTTTTAGTCAAATGATGATTATTTCTATTGCTTCTCTACATTTTATCAATACTGTGAAAAAATCTTGGAAAATTATAGAAATAATATTTTCCTTTTAAAATTAGAAATGATCTCATTATTTCAAAGGTTCCTTCGTGTATTTCTAATTTACTGAAAACTTTAATTCTTTAAAGTTTTGATTCTGATTTAACTTTTTTTTTTAACGCCGTTTATTTTATTATAGGAAATTAAGTGATAACACTTTGAGGCTGTAAATGGAGTAAGACCCTACGAAATTCGCAAATATTCTAGTCTTCGTTTAAAAATATTGTATCATTAGTTACTATTTACCTTTTATACATAAAATGAAACTTATTTATTAAATTAAAAAGAGTTTTTTATGAAGAAATGTTAATCAAATGACGCGTTTTTGGAACTATCTGCTGGATATGGTACGCAAATAATGTCTTGGGAAAATCCTGCTATTTGAGTAACTTGGAACAAAATAAATTGTGAATAGATTTGTTCAAATGGAAGAATTTGTAAATTGCTTCGGTTAGATAATATGGGAATCTTACATAGTTCTTTTATCATTCGTGAAAAAAATGCGATAGTATTTTTTTCATTTTTCGCCATTTGAACTGACCAATGAGGCACAAAATTAAATGAATGACCTAGAAATTCTCCACGAAAACAGGCGGATATTTCTGTGGTTTTTAAAATTTTGCTCTCTTGTGCATTATTTAACTGAGACCTTAATATTATTTATGCCGAAATTATTGTTCTCTAAAATAAAAAGGAATTACATTTGTTCCCTTCATTTAAGGACTTTTCCAATCAGATGGGTTCTTTGATCTAATCTTAAAATTTGTCCTCTACTTTAAAATTTTCCCCTCTTCGGCTTATCTAATTCTTCTAATACTTTCACGGACAAGACAAATGAAAGCATTCATTTACTTTGGAGGAATACTTAACATTCAAAAATGTTTAAATATGATGAGACCCACTGGTAAAAATAATTAACAATCAACCGAATTGATGATTTCGAAACATATTTATTACAAGCGCTTTTTTTCTACATGATGAAATATGATTGGGAATAAGCGTTAGGCACTTTCTGACAACAAAATTATTATTAAATTATTAAAAATTATTATGTCAGAAAACACCCCCTGACCCGGCCATTGATTATTATTAACGTCCACTTAAAAGCAACACGAGGTCTATTGGCAACGGACCTAGTAATTTTGAACCTTGGTCAAGTGATACTATTCGTCTAAGAATTAATTGTAGGATTTTTACAGTTTTTGTGTCAGAAAACTTAATGTTATACAATTGAACGTTTTCATGCGAATTATTTTTTAGATTCATCTCTTGTTTACAGGATTGTTAAGTGGGTATCTCGCGTTGTTTTATGGACGGCGCTTGTATCCGTAAGTATTGCCACATGTCAGTTTGACAATCTTTGACATACTTGACAACTTTCCGTGTATTAATATTGTAAATTAAATGTACAAATTTTAGTTTTTTTAAAAAAAAAATTATGTATACGTAAGAGTATAAATTTAAGCTAAAAGCTGTAAACTTATTTAAATGGTATACTAATTTACATAATTTGCTGAAGTCATTTAAGCTTACACTAGACAATTCAAATCAGGGTATTGAATGAGATAATTTCCAACTCATGGCATATCTTTCCGTTTTATCGATATTTAGTTACTCAAGTTTTTATTCTGTCGACATTTCTTTAGTTTAGCCGGGCGCTTCAGTATCAATAAATATGAATGTTTGATGAGAAAATTTAAATTTTATTAGTGCAATCGCAATTTAAATTTATCTTTGGAAAGTAGGAACTTTTGTTTGATTTTTAATTGTTTTAAATAATAAAAGAGATATTTTTATTATAATGAAAATTAATCGCTATTTTTGTAAAATAACTATTTTTCATCATTGGTTTTCTTGAAAATTCAAAATTCATTCTCGCAATACGTACTAAACATACATTTTTAATAAACATTTAATTTTTACTCTATTAACGAAAAAAAAATAATTTAAGAATCGTCTATTTCAAAATACCACTTTTAGTTCTCTCCTCAGATACAGGAAACTTACGATTCCTCCCCACGTCCCCTCCAAATACGAATATATATCCCAAGTTTGCTCATTAGACAAAGCCAACATCCGCTATGCGTAACCGTTATGCCTTCGTGACGTTGTATTTGGTCTGTGTCAACATCCAGAAATGATTTCTTTCCAGGGTCGTCCAGGGGGGCATCGCGTCAACCCTGAGGAGCGGGGTGTCGTTTGACATTGAACGATAGTGAGTCGCTATCTCCTTGCCCTTCCGACCCTCCTCAAGATAAGTTGCACCGCGAGACTATGATAACGGAGGCTTATCTTTATTTGCAGTCAACGAGGATTGAGAAATGGCAGCTACCGCACACGGAAGCCACGGCGTGTGTGGATTTATGAACCTTTACGAGGTATTTTTCTCCCGGATTGCTTTGGCATAGGGAATGGGAAAGTAAATCTATCGTTTTTTCCCTTAACTCAAAGATTTGAATCACAATGCGAGATGGATAAGCGGGTGGGGTTGGATTTATGAGAAAGTTTGAGGGGCGTCTGTTTGTTTTAGACTCGTTTGTCTTTTCGAAAATCTTGATATCTGGAGGGAATGTTTCGAAATGTCGCATTGCTGGAAGGGTTTCAAAATTTGGGTTTAATAAAAATTGGGCATATTTTTTTTCTAACTTATATTATTCATTCGTTTATTGAGAAGATCATCAATTCGCTTGCATGTTAAATTAATTTGTAGGAAAATATTCGATCGAATTTCGAAAGTGTGATATAAACAAATGTATATTATTGCAGAACATTTTTTTATATTATTACAAATTTTAAGTAAGCAGATTTTTTTCCCCCACTGCCTGTGATTTTCTTTTTAAAGTGTATTAAGAGATAAATACAATACAAAGGATAAATGTTGTGATTCATTTTGAAAAAGAACCTCTTCTTCCAAGAAAAAGAGGTTCTTTTATTTGTTGGCCTCTGTGGTATAAAAGTAGCAGAAATTGAAAATGGTGTATTTCTAATGTCCGTTTTTTGTTGTAATCGTAATAGTACCGATACAAATTAAGAGAGTTAATATTATTTTCATGCAATTTAATATTGTTTTTATTTTGACTTACTTTAGTAATTAATATCCCTCCCCGCCTTTTATTTCCCTTACAAACGGGTAATAATTAGGTGATGTGATAGGATCTAAAATGTAAAATACATTATAATTTTGCTTATATTTCGAGAAAAACATGAATTCGTGCTTCAAAATTAAATTTTAAAAAAATAGGTACTTACAAGGAAGTTTCGAGAATTTTAATATTTGATACTCAATATGTTTATCTTAAGATTTGAACTTCTTTGTCACATAATAAATAATTCTTACGATAAATTTTATTTTAGATATGGTTTTAAATTCCTTTGTAATTGAGATGTCTAATTAAGTATGGAAAAAAATATATTACATATATTACGACTTACATGTAAAAGTATGAAACAGTATTATATGAATAAGCTAATATTCCAATATTTTTATTAATGGGTTAAGATATCATCTTCATTGTGAAAGAAATTTCTACAATCACATTCCACTTTGGACTGGATCCGATATCGCTCTTTTTTTTTTTTTTATTAATTTTAAAGCAGGACATTTGTTTTCCCTTTCCATCCTGACATTTCTAAGTGATGTCAACTACAGATTCTTCATCAGAAGGCCAAAGACCAATTCCAAAACAAGAATTAACGACGATAAGCCAGAGCTAACTCCTCATAATTACGTTTACAGTGAACATTTCAGCACCCGGATTTATTTATCCCCATAAGTCATCACTTTCCTCTAAGCTGTGGAGATGAGTAAGATCGCTATATTTACGCACTTTTATAATCGAATACCAGATGGCGTGAAAAAAATATGACCATGCTCTGGGCATCTATCGTCGCATTGCTAATGAAGCGAAAACCTTGAAGAAGCCTCGTCGTAAATCTAATCCATTCCCACGCCTATCTTGAAGAAGCACGTTGTCCTGCAATTGGAGCCTTGATGAGTGCTACATGTAATAGGATTGCCGAGCGCAGTGCAGGGACCTCTTGCATTTGAATCGCATGCGATACTTATCTTTTCAAGTTCATGATGTGTGTGTTAATTCAGTGACTTCTGTGCAGAGATAGTTACAATGCCCTTTTAAATAATAAAAAGGATTACGAGTTTTGAATTTTCATGCATAATACTTTGAATTCGAATATTAAATTTTATACAGTGTATATGTTTGATTCCATCGAAGATTTTTAGAAAGTTATATAATATTAAAGTTCCTTGTTTTACAAGTCATGTACGTCATTTAGGATATTTAAAAAATATGTTTATAATCTTTGTAAAGCGAATTTTTATATGAATAAAACTTTAATTTGTGAATAAAGCTATTTAGTTTTTCATTATTTCAACGAATAAATCGTACTATTCGTTTACGTTTTAGTGAGTAAATGATGCAGCTCTTCAGTTAAAAAACATTCCGTCGAAAGCAAAAACATTTAGCAATGCAAAACCAGAAATGCATTTCAAACTAATTGAATTTCTAAGGATGAATTAGAGAGAGAGAGAGTTACTACTGAAAAATTTATTTCCAGAAAAGCATAAACATTAACAGAGTTCTCTAAGAAGCGATAAACAGCAAGAGTTTCTTTACCAAGGAAGTCAACAAGTGAGTCTTGAAAAGAAAGTGCATCGTTAAAAGAATTGAAATAAATTATTTGCTAAGGCTCAACAATGTGTTCATCTGAAGTAAAGTTACTGCATCATATTTTTAGAAAACACAATCTCTGTAAATATTCTGAGGTAATTCGCTTCCACAAATTTAAAACAAAACTGAGGGCAATATTATTTTTTTACGTGAAGGCGTTCTGGCACATTTAAGACACAACAGTCCGAACGAACTCTGCAACAAAACAATGAAAAAGTAAAGGGATAATACAGTAAAATATACGAAAATTTGAAGAAATGGAGACAATAAAAGCTTTCAAACTGCGTAGTTTTTAAGAGACGCCAACCGTAATATGGAACACAATGCATACATACAAAGCGGCAGTAAAGTGACAGATCTTTAAAAAGAAAACATAGCTTTTTTCCATTAGCAATTCTAAAGAGGTGATTTTACTCACCCAAAAAGGGACATAAAGCGTCGAGAATGATTCGCATCGCTGATGAAATAAATGTAAATGTGGCGATTCCAATTTGCATAAGCATCAAAGCTCCAAGCGGGAGTCCATCAAATGTTGACAAAGGAACTGTAGGCCTGAAGCGTTGTTTGTTCGCCTTCATTGCCTACTTTTTTTTGCTTGGTCTCTGTTCTTGGCCTGTCATTTGCAACAAATAAGACTGCTATTTCTGCGATTTCAATAAAATTAATGGGGCTTGGTGCTATTGGACACGGCTATTTCACACGTCCTATTCAATGGAAGGAGTTATAATGACACACTGAAAGAAGGTTTCAGTCGTATTTTGTGAGACGTCTGATATGTTTTTAGTAAACGATAAAACAGTTTAGTCCTTTTCTTCTCAGCGTTTAAAGTAAATGATTTGCAAATATTTTACTTCGTTTCTTTTCGTGGAGCAAATGCTGTAAGAATGAAATCAAATGCAGTTGTTTGAACGGAAAAGTAAAATCAACGATATTAGTGAAACAAAATTAAGTAAATATTTGAGTATCTCCATGTTTGGGTGTGATGTAATTAAAATTGGTGGGATATAATTAATTATTTATTATAAATAATTGTACCTCCTATTATAATTTAATAGGAAGTACAATAATTTAAAAATAATTTGATAAATTCGTATGTGAACGAGAAACTTCAGTTAAATAAGCTTAAAAGTATTCATTATTTCCCATAAAATCATTATTTATATTAATTTCACAATCCTTTTATTTTTATTATTTTAGAAAGTCATAATACGTTACTATTTCTTCTAACACCACTTCAGTGATCAAGGCCCCAAGTCCTCTCATTGGTGTGGTGTGGAAGTTTGGAGAGGGAGGTCCATCAGGTGTTGCTGCCGCCGAATCCTAGTAGTCGTGGTTGTGGACTCGTAGTCGGTGGTTTTCGGAGTCGTGGATTCGAGCCTTGATTCCACTAAAGACCTGCCGTGTAGTCGGGGTTGACGCACGTTAAATTTGTCGAGGCTCAAAGTCCTCCCATTGGCGTGGTGTGCAAAGGGAGATGCCAGTTCAGGTGTCGTCCTCGTCACTTGACAAAGACTCAAAATTACGAGGTCCGTCGCCGATAGCGATTGTGTTTCTTCTAATGAGACGTTAATAAAACCAAAAGCTATCGGGTGTCGTTCTCGTCATTTGACCGAGGCACAAAATTAGATCCGTTGCCAGTTTTTCTCGAGTTACTTCTCATCGCGACGTCAATAAACAATCACAATCTCACCATTACTGCGACACTTTCGTGATAAAAAAGAAGGTCCCCGAAAACAGATTCTGTAAGTGAGCAACACCAAGAAGGTTACTTCTCATTCTTTCTTTATCCTTTGACGAGTATCAGGTAACGTTATTTTGTTGAGGAATCAGAAATAAATAAAATCTTATTGATGAAAATGAAATCTCTTTAAAATATATATATCAGATATGGACTTGACTTTGGTGTTTGCGCGAGACCCAAAAATTCAAGTTACCCTCCTCTAATTGAATTTTTTTAAAAAAAAAAAACATTTTAAGTATTGTTGAAATTGGAAATAGCTTGGATTTTGAATAAATATTCCTCTGTTTAAATATTTAAAATTTTCAAGTGCTTAAATATATTATAAGAGTATAAAAATATTCATTCATTAGAGATGCTACTTCATGAAATGTTGACATAAAATGTATTTTCAGAAAGGAAAATAGCGCAAATCGTAATCGCATCCAAATCGAGAAGAAAAGCGGCATTGTAAATTCAAAATTTTATCATTGAGTGTGTATGCTTTTAGAATTTTGTCTTTTTCCAAGTTATTAATTTTCTTCATTTTGAAAAATTCTTTTATTTTTCTTTTAAGAAACGAATTGATTTACATATATACATTAATATTTATATAACGTCAGTCTAGATCAAACTAAGATGTAAAATTGATACCGATGTAAAAAAAGATGTAAAAAAATTAGATTTCTATCTTTGAAACATTTTTTTTATTTGTCGGACAATGTGGTTGAAAGCTATTACATATACCACGTTTAGGTTTAATGTATAATTGTAAAAAACGTCAGAGATATATAATCAGTGCATTTAGTAATATACAAACGGGCACTGCAAATCTATTTATTTTTAAAATGTATGCGAATGCATTTCTCTTCATTCGATTTCATAGATTATTATTTGTATCTTACGGTTTTTGAATTACTTAGATTTTCGTTTGGTTAATAGTGTTCAAAAATAAAATGTCTACTTTTTTATTACTTGAATTGGAATATTTCGGTTGTTTGCTATGATTTCGAAAATATTTTAATGTGTTAATGATTTTTATTTTTGAACAAGAGATTTCTGTCGTAAAAATCTTGTTCATGCTGTTATTTTCCATTACTCTAAGAATATTCTTCCTGAGTAAATTAGAGATTAAACTTGTGTTTTATTTTTCTCATCAAAAATTCACATGAAATATAGTAATTCAAGATATCGAACCTTGATTTAAATTATCCGCATGGATCCTTGCCAAAGAGATCTTTTATAGTATCACACAGTAATACTTTGAAAAAAGATAGGGATTTTGATATATCTATAAACCCGACTTATATTGTTAGAATCAACCGAAAAAAGTTTCAATTTTTTTTTTTTTTTTGTATTTTTTTTTTCACAAAAGGCTTATCTATAAGTAGATCAATAGACGAATAAAGAAGCGAAATTATTTTTCTTGAAAATAGTTTATTTAGTTAAAATATTTAATTTTTACGATGATACTTACTAAAATAAGTAGTAAGGCTCGGAGAGTAACATTGCATTTTTTTGCACTAATTTAAAGGAGGACTTCGGCGAGGAATGCAGTGGTATCGTCTTAGGTTAGACCATCTTTCTAAAAAAAAAAATGTTTTTTCCCGTCACTATCTCGCGCTCCGTAAGTGGACGGAAAGTGTTCTACCTTTTTAAATGTTCCATCCATAAAAAGCTTAACGAGGTCGCTGCAGTGTCACGTCTAAAATCTCTCAATATTATTAATTGATTTCTCTATTTCGATGTTACTTCATTTTATTACTATAAATTCTGTTCTATACTTTAATACAATAAGAAAGAATTTATTACAGCCATGTTAATAATCCTGCTATATAAACACCGGTATTATTTTTTGCCTCGAATCGCAGTGCGATGATGCTCCAAAAGCCAGTCTTAATGATGCTCTCATCCCCCCCCCCTCGCCAGTACAGTGATTGTAGTTATGAATCAGTCGAGGTTGAGGAACTGACATGTGTGTTTATTCCTTTCTGTTCCATCGTGCAGCTGTAGCCGGTGCCTACCTGGTCAAAATTTGTGATAATTCAAACACATGTATTGTCTTAAGGACCCAATCAATGATATTTTTGCCTATGAGATCCTTTATTGTATCATACAAAAATGCGTTGAAAAATTATGCAGTTTATGACGTATCTGCTATAATTAATGTTATTTTTTATGCAAAATTTGAATATCTTCTTTTATTTAAAACTTTGCTGTGATGTATGTGCAGTTTTATGTGAAAGGAAAGAGGGAGAAAAAAAAAAAAAACCGTATCCGCTAAGTAAGTTTATGATAACGGCAAAAAAAAAAAGTCCATCCCAAATATTCCTGTTTTTGAATAAACATTTTCGCGGAAATAAAAACAGTTACATTTGATGCACATGCTTAAAGCACATTACCAATGAGAAATCAATGTATTGGCTTGGAGTATTTATCAAAAACCCAATATGTATATAGAATGTATATAGAATTTAAGGGGACTTAGTACCTTACGAAATCAAAAGTAGAACATTTTGACAAACTTATTTCAATTCTTCGTAAAACAACTATTTTTGCTCATTTCAGTTTGAAAGTTTGCCAATTTGTGTAATAAAGTGCATTGTTTAAAATATTGGTCAAGTTTTGCTATTAAATTAATATATTTTCTTATACAACATGAAATATGCTTACAAAAATTTGAAAAATAAATTAGCTTACCTTACGTTACCCACAAGATAACTTTTGAACGATGTACAGTAGAACCATAACTCTTATACCAAATTAAAGCTAAATAATGACCTTATTCTGTAAACCTCAAATTTTAAATTTACCTTACATTAAAAAAAAATTGAAAAATTTAAAAAGTTATCAAGTTTGTATTTAGTAACTTTTTTTCATGTATCATGTTATAAAATAAAATCTAATTATCCTATTAACAAAATTGAGGTTCCCAGAATAAAGATTTATAAGTACAACACTCATGTAAAATTTTAAAGCTCTGCATGCAAAAGATTTTTTTTTAATTCTGTGGGAAAGTGTGAAAATTGCAAACTGAGAAAAAGATATTTGTTTACATGGCATTACATAGAACAAGCCACTTTAGACATTTACATTTTTTGTAGCACAAGACGTAATAATTGTCGGATTTTGACGCGGTTTGTTTTAAAATGCTCCTAACATTCAGTACTATTTTTTAAAATCAAATTTGAAAAATCGAACTTTTGAAGGTGCAAAGGTACTAAGTCCCCTTAATGTATATAGAATTTAAATATAAGGAATACATTTTTTCCTTCTTCAGAATTTGAGTATTTCATTGAGTAAAAAGTTATTATAATATCCTTTGAAATTCCTTTCTTCAAAGTTATTTACTGCTGTCATATTCGAAAAGAGATTAGAAAACCTGATTTGAAATTCTTTCTTGTGTCTTAGAATTGTTTATTTATCATGTAGTGCTATATTAAATGCACACAATAAGCAAGTCATTACGATAAAAAAACATGATATTAACATATATTTTTGCGAAAGGTTAAAATTTAATTAGTAACTTTCATTCATCTATTAAAATACGTTTGTAAAAGGGAATTTTTTTTTCTTTGAGAAATGGAATATAAAGAATTCAATGTAGAAGTATTTTTAATAAGCTCAAAATTACAAAATTTAATTTACAACGATGATTGACGTGAACTGTATTATTTTCAAATTAATTCTTAGAATAATTTGCGTTTTATTCTCCAGAATAATGGTATTCTTATCAACGAACTTGAATGGGTCATTGCAATTCATTATTTAAAATAACACACTTAGACGATATGCAACATAAATTATCCTTCGTTAGAAATGGATTAAATTGCATTTTTATTCAACAAAAATTGCTTATTTTCTGTAACGAAAAGCAAAAAGAATATTTCTTCTTTTTTTCTTTCACTGATGAGTTCTTTTGAGTGCTATTTTTCATACAGCTATTATTTTTGACGGGTTTGTCGTTCATTGCACTTGCAAGTTTCTAAGGAAAAATACAAATAAAACATAGTGCGACGAATACTTTGAATTACATTAGAAAAGTTTTCTGACGTTAAAAAAAACCAAATATATTACTTTGCAATTAAAATGTTATGAATGTAAAGTATATTCATTAGAGTATCGTCATTTATTTTCTTTGACTTTTTGTCCCACGACGTTTTCATTTGCAATAAAAAAATTGAACTTAATAAAGTCCATTTTTATTCATAAGATCATTTCAATTTAATTCTGGAAATCAGATGATCACTTAATAAAGTCCCCGATGGCAAATTAAAATTAGAATGTACTTTTTTCCGGAATTAAATTATGGATGATACCTCTGTATGAATAAATATTGATAAATGCACCGATAAAGCAAGAATTTTTGAGCGATGGATTTAATGCTGAAGTCGTAATTATCTAATTACAAAACACAATTTGTAATCGTTAAAGTCAAATTAATTTTTTGAGGAACGGGCGTGGTTGTTTAGGCTTATTTCAATAAACTTTTTTTGCATATTGTATCGAGAAATTATCATAAATCAAACTGTTCTAGTAGATATATATTTTCTGAATCAGATAGAACTATATATATATATATATATATACATTCCTTGAAACAATTAGGGGTATTATGATTTTAGATATAAACTGCGGTTGAAGAAATGTTTTGTTAACTTATTTATTGATATATGATTTTACACTAGATTTATCGGTAAACAAAAAATGCACAATTCGTGTATATCATACAAACAAAATGTAACTTCTTGGGTAAAAATGAATTTCTATAAGGGATATAGTTTCCCCAGACCGCACATCTAACGAGGCATGGAATCATTGATGTTATTATAGAAAGACTAGTGTATTTTCTCCCACTCTTGTAAAACAGAGCTTCACAACAACTGCTAAATCGTTTCTGGTGGAGACGAGACTAACGGCCCTTATTCCTAGGATGTTCCAATCATGTTCTACTGGATTCATGCATTGGGAATGTGTTGATCACTCCATTCGAAAGTTTTCTTCGTCGAAAAAGAAAATTGTCTACTAACCGAGCACGACATGATCTGGTGTTATCGCACGTGATAATGTATTCTTCCCCGATTGCCGCATCGTAAGGGACTTAAGTAGGTCTCTGTATCTCATCTATTCATCGATGATCCATCTATATTCCATTCCTGGTAGTGTTCAGGTGGGTGAACCATTGATGAACACACCGACCCAAACCATCACTCCGCCAAATCAGGCACTGTTGTGCACGGATGCAGGGTTATTCCGAGTACCATGATCTCTCCAGATGATAACTCACCTATTATCTGGTTGTACACTGTAGCGAGACTCGTCCTTGAAGCGCAAGTTGCTCCACTCAGCTCATCTGCTCTTGAAATGATAGTGTGGCCATCTTCTGCAGACAGTGCTAAACTCCACTATTAATGAAATACAAACCAATTCTAATAGCATACAAACCAACATAATGGAGTCGGTTTCGAACAGTTAAAGTGGAAACTCTGAAAACAAAAGTCTTCAGGAAGTGCTTTTACAATAAAATGACTTTCATATTGCAATTTCTTCTGACCGTCTGTGTTAAATACAGAAACCCTTTTTATGTTGCTTGCGTAAGATTTATTCATGAATTTCGACGAAATTTCCAGTTTCCAAAAACCAATTCCATATCCTGGAAATAATATTTTGAGAAATTCCTAACGCTTACACCACAACTTATTTCGTTTGACCTTACGGCTGAGCGACTGATGGCTCATGACCAATAAGTCATGTTGTCGTATTCAAAATATTGCACGCGTACTCAGTTTTTAATATCTTTCTACACCAGGAATTGCTGCAGATTACTTTTCGTTTCTTATCTAAAATGCCTAATTTTCTTCGCCAGTGACAAAATTTGCATGTTCCCAACTTTGTAAACGCTACATTTTTTTTCTTCTTTTCAACCTATTTTATTTCATTTTTCTTAAAAAGTGTTACATTATGTGATTGTTTCATACCGAACTCATACCCTAATTGTTTTGATCAGTGAATATATATATAAATTATACATGAGATGTGGCTATTAAATAAACAGACTGACGCTGTAAAACATTTTTTCCTGATTTTATACATATTTACGTATTATCACATTCAATATACAACCGTCTTCTGTCCCTAGAACGCTCTATATGAATCTTCCATTGTTCGAAATAGTACTGGAAGTATTTTTTCGTCTGCAACTTCAGGACACGTACCGTTTTCTCTTTCACAGTTTCAGTGACTCAAATCTTATTTCTTTTAATGCAGATTTTATCTTAGAAAACAGATAGAAGTCACATGTCTCAAAATCTGACAAATAAGGCGGATGGTCGAAAACTGAGGTACTTGGCTAGAAAACTCTTTACAGACAATGTGGAATGAGGCGCCGCATTGTCTAGGAGGAAAAATTTGCTAGACGGATTCTTTGTAAATTCTTACAGTCCTACAGAGGGGTTACAGTCTTAATCAGTCGCACGAATGGACGGTCAGATTGAACCAGATTACCGATTGCTTAGATATTGTCATCCGTTTTTTGACATGAGAGGGTGCCCCGGGTGTAAATCATCCTTAACACCTTTTCTGCCATCTTGAAAACCGTTAAACCAATCAAAAACATGTGCACGCGATAAGCATTAATTGTCATATACTTCTTTCAATAAAATATATGTTTTAATTGCGATTTTTCAAGTTTCATGTGAAATTTCACAAAAATTTGTTGCCCACTTATAATTTTTCCTGCGAAACAATAACAAAGAAAACTGATGCGAACGAAGGCTACAGGTCTACGGATTTGTCTACAGAAACAACATGCACTCCATTCGAAAGAGAAGGCTTCACGCTAAAGAACTGTCACTGGCGTTTGGAACACGCGTACTTCTGTATTAGCGTCAGTCTCGTTATTTAATAACCATTTCACCACCTCTCTCTCTCTCTCTCTCACACACACACACACACACACATATATATATATATATATATATATATATATATTATATATATATATATATTGCTGGTCACTAAAATTGCACCACCATGACGGAAAGTAAATACAAAAAAAGGTATTTATTGTACTTAAACAGTATGGCATGAAGACAAAATGATTAAATTTCAAGCAGTTGGGAGGTTTACAGAGATGCAAAATTAGTAGAAACAACTGCCACCTCTGGCAGCTAAAAAGGCCCTTATTCGATTTGGCATGGAGTCGAACTGGACTGGGATGACAGAAACGGGCAACTAATTCTATCTCATGTATATGCCACACTTCATCAACCGTATTAGCTCGAGAGGGGGGAGGGGCAGTCTATCAGAAACCCGTGACCAGATGTTGATGACCATGAAAGATCTGAAGAACGTGCTGGCCAGGACAACAATCGAGTACCTTGTGTATCGAGGAAGATCAGAACACAACGTGCAACTTGTGGTCTTGTATTATCTTGTTGGAAGAGTACGTTTGGCGGGCCTCGAAGATAGGACACAACCACTGGACGTAAGATGTCAGAAATGTATCGATCTGAGTTCAAATTACCATCGATACGAACTAAAGATGTGCGCGTCGTGTACCCAATGGTTGCACAAACCATCATACCAGTTGCAGAGCCCCTATGCTGATATCGAATGGCAGCAGGTGACGAGCGATCTCCTTGAAGCCTTCAGACACGTATACGGCCGTCAATAGATTGCACGCGGAACTGGGATTCGTCTGAAAAGACATTCCACTCCTGTATCAAGTTTTGTCGTTCAGCGTTCCAGAGTTGTCGTCTCTCTCCATGCTGCATTACTTAGGGAAGTCGAAACAATGGTCACTGTGCTGACAGTCCATGATTGTGCAAACATCGTCGCACCATACGAGCGGATACTGGGCTTGCTACAAAAAGACATGTACTTTCTAAACGTATTATGGAAATATTTTGAGCATGGAAATGTTTAAAGGAGCTTCAAATGTTGATTTGACAGTATACAAATACACGTATATTTTTGACATCAGCCCTTTTTCTCGAGAGGTGTATCTCTCGAACGGTGATGTATGATGCAATGAAGAACAAGAAAAATCTCCTGGAAATATTAAAGCATCGGGACTTTTTACTCAATTGGCTTTTACATGATTTGCTTATAAGATTCAGTTGACATTTCAAGTTAATCCAGTAATTCATTTACTTGGAAACAATAAATGAAATAGTATTCACTTTTAAATTGCAAAAATAAGTATTAACTTACTATAAAGATATATGTTAATTTATATTTGAAAGGTTTACTTGGAACAGTAGCTGTATAAGTAATTAAGGGGTACTAGAATTTTATTCATTTCTTGCTCTCTAAATTATTGTTAACCATACCGAGATGAGAATAATTGGTTGATTTAAATAGTCTCTAAGATTATTTACTTTATTTTGAAGTAAGTTAATGGAAGAATATCATTTACAGACACAATTCTTGCACATTATCTGTTATACTATTGAAAATTTTTAAAAAATCAAAAATGCTTTTCTAAGTTAGCTGAATTCGCATCACAATAAAATATTTTGTAAACTTTTACCTTCAGAGAAAGAATTCTTTTTTGGAATTGAATATTTTATTAAATACCGTTTAATACTGCCATTCTTACGTGTCCAGTTTTAATTTAATGTGTTCTATGCTACATAGGAAATTTCGGGAAGTGAGATGTTTTACTCGCCACATCAGGAGATGCTTTTCTACTTAGTGGCGAGGAAGGTCCATTTGACCTGGATTGCAGGAGGCGTTTGGAACCCTCTACCACTGTGTCCGAAGAAAAGTAATCCGGTCGCTTTTTGCAGCATGCTTATGAACTAGACCAAAACGATTCCCTATCGGAGTGACCGCGGTAGCCGAGTGGTCGCGGCCGACGGTTTTCGTCGAGTCGTAAGCTCGAGCCTTGATGCCACGAAAGACCCACCGTGTAGCCGAGGCTGATTTACGTTAAATTTGTCAAGGCTCTAAATTCTCTTGTTGATGGTGTGGAAGTTAGAATAGAGAGGTTCCAGCTCATTTGTTGTCCTCGTCACTTGACCAAGGTTCTAAATTACGAGGTCCGTCTCCAATATCCCTCGTGTTGCTTTTAGTGTGACGTTAATAAAATCAATCAACCCTATCGGGCTACTTATTAAGACTTTTTAACTTTTGGCACTGTTGTTTTTTGGCACAGTCGCCGCAGAGTATTCCATCGTTTTCAACAAGAAAAATATATAATTGAATACATGTTATATTAAATCTTTTTCAAAAATATCATTTCATAAGTATTTTATTAAAATGTAACATGTCAAATGTTATATTAAAGAATCACATTAGTTGCTACGAGTAAAATCTGTTTCAGTTCCATGGTGACAGAAAAATATCGTGTCGAATTATACCGACAGCGCATTTGAAAATTGCGCTGAAGTGTATTAATACATTGGAAAAAGTCTGTAATTCCTACATTCCTTACAGAAGAAGTACCAAACTTTACGCAATTTGCACCCCCCCCCTTTATTTTTTTTTGCGTCGCAAGGGATGGAGGTTAATATAGGTTTCAACCGTTACTACCCAATGAAAAAAATACTATTACTAGAAATTATTCGTTTATATAAAACTATGTTCTACATACTAAAAAAATTTATTGCAGTTTTCATACATCTTATTCAAGCATGTATTACGCTGATGTAAAATCCTCGTTCTTTTAAAATGATTTTTTTTTTTTCTGTTATCGAATTTAGAAAAACCAGTTGTAAGAATTAAAATTTCTGTTCTAATAGTTCAAATAGTTCTTTACTTTTTTTACATCTAGTTACAACATATTTTATTTCATGTAATATCAAAACGTACCGGTAATTATTATCTAAATGAAAAAAGAAACTGTATTACAAGCAATTTATTAAGTTTTGTTTAGTACTCAGCCGTTTAATGCAGTTCTTTTGCATCTAATTTTGACGTGATGTATTCCACGTGATATTAAAATATTCCATTAACTGCTATCGGATTAAGAAGAATTGGTCGGAAGAATTAATGTTTTATTAATTTTTTTTTTTTTTTTAAGGAAGTGATACTCTGTTCTGCTGAGCTATATCCGCTCTGAAATCGTAAATCATAAGCAACCCACGCGACTGTCATGTCCTGCACTAATGATTTCCAACAAAACGTTTTAACTTCGAAACAAATTTGAGGTAATGCTTGGCTAGTAATTGCACCTCGAAGTTCTTTCAATACGAAAAAAAGTATTTTAAATGCTGACATGTTGGCGTTTGTTATTTGTTCTAATTCTTTTTGTGTACTTGTAGGTAGATGGGATTGATAAAATTGTTATTCATTTAAATAAAATCAAAGTCAATTTCCTTTAATTGAGAACTGGATCGTAATTTGAATCACTAATTTAATGTAACTATTTAGGTTTTAGAAAATCACTTTGTTTCGTATAATTGTATATAATCTGGCTAATAACTATTGATAATCATTGGATACTAATTAGATCTAAATGAAAAAGAAAAAAAAATGTGTCTTACACACACATTGCTAAATACTGGAATTAAATCAAGAGGAAACAAAAATAGTACATTAATTTTTTTTTTTATGTTTATGAAATGTATGTTATTTTAACGATATACGGATGATTAGGAATGCCACAATTTGAGCAAAGGCAGATAAAATAGTTTATTTAACTGTGTTTATTTATTAACATTTAACTTATGACTGATTACAAGGAAGTAATAGAAATTAACTATTGTTTAAGTTTTGATGTATGAAATGAATTAACTTTTACAACACAGACCATATGCATGAAATTATCATGTTCAGGAATTTGAGAATCAATTGACTGTGTTACTAAAAAAAAGTAATGGAATAAATATCATGTGAAATTGTTTAAAAATTCATGAAATTTGTTTTAGTAATTTCTTTTGCGTTAAAATGTGTGATATTGTGGCTAATTGATTTCAAGAATAATCATTCAAAATATAACTAATCGTCATGTTACGGTATCTTTAAGTTTTTTTAATAACTAAATTCGTTTAAAATGTTAAACTTGCATACTTATCAGCAATCATTTCACAATTTACAAGACTCCTTTCTTTTCTTCAGCTTTTTTTCTGTCCCATGGACTCCCAAAAAAGCAGGACGAAGAACAGGAACGCTTTTTTTTAATGAATTCTCAATAGTTTATATTAAAGCTAAACAAGTTCTCTTGACTTGTGATTGGATGGATATACGAGGGCTATTCAGAAAGTAAGGAACGTTTTGGAATTAAAAAGAAACTAAGTACAAGAATAAAAATTTATTATATACATCAGAAAGAGAGACTAAAATTCTGCTTTTCTACATAGTCACCAAACAAATTGAAGCACTTATCATAGCGGTGGACAAGCTTTGAAATTCCTTCGTCATAGAATTCTGCCGCGAATTTCAAACAACAAAGTCCGTGAAACTTGTGGAAAACTAAGCGAAAGCTCCGTTATTGTGAAACGGCGGTTTTCACGAATCTTTTCATCAACTTTAGCGAACAGTTCGTCAGTCACAATACTAGGGCGTCCACTCTTCTCTTCATCGTGAACGTTAGTTCGGCCATTTTTAAACTGATTGCACCATTTCCGGATTGAACTTTCATTCTTGACGTTGTTTCGGTACTCTTCACACACTTGCCGATAAATTTCCATAGGTTTTAGGTTTTTTGCCAACAAAAACCGTTTCACAGACCGCACCTCACAACTGGCGGCATTTTCAATTGCAGCGCACATTTTAAATTTGAATATCGAAAAAACAGGCAGCGTGGAAATGTTCCCATTGTGATGGCTGGACGCCGACTGAGATGCCGAGCATGCAGACACCAAAATATACGTGATCGGCGCGCTCCTAGCGACGTCAGACGGAAACGTTCCTTACTTTCTGAATTGCCCTCGTATATTTGAAATTTTGTTGGCTTTACCAATTTCAGTATTGGAGGCGAAATTATGGCTTTAGAATAATAATGGTTGGGGAAGAGAGAGGAGGAGGGGAACGATCGACATCTCGCGCCAAGAAAATATGCAAAGAAAAAAAGTTATAGATCGCATTGCTTTGACGGAAAAGTACAGAATTCTGCTTGCCACACTCGCACACACCTTCCTTTAAGTATAATATACACTGTTGGCCATTAAAATTGCAACACTAAGAAGGAATGATGTGACGAACGTCAAAATCACGTGAAAGGAAGAAGAGTTTGAGATATGCAAAGAATTAGTATTTCAGCGCATTTAGACGACGCAGGAGGGAGAACGACATCTGAAGCACTGCGAAAAAGAAAAGTTGTGTAGTGGATTTCTCATTTGGAAAACGCTTTGTAAGGTTGGAGTTTGTTCTGAATATCATTCCGTGATATTGCTTTTGGTCGAAAACCAACCACTGTCATGTGAGTATGGAATCTTTAATTTACTGAGGGTCATACTGAACAGCATGCAGGATGTCCC
The DNA here is from genome assembly GCA_019974015.1 of Nephila pilipes. Classification (NCBI taxonomy): domain Eukaryota; kingdom Metazoa; phylum Arthropoda; class Arachnida; order Araneae; family Nephilidae; genus Nephila; species Nephila pilipes. The sequence goes on along the minus strand of BMAW01122169.1, from coordinate 1,026,858 downwards.
CGCCCTCACTTGACTAACGCCCGAGAGGACAGACATATTGTGAGGTCGGCAATGCAAAACAATCACTGACCATTAGTCAGGAAATGGGCATGGTTGCAGCACTCCCTGTATCCCCTAGTACGATGCGACGACGTTTGCAAAATCATGTAATGTCAGCACGGTGACCATTGTTTCGACTTCACTAGGCAATGCAGCATGGAGAGAGACGACAACTCTGGAGCGCTGAACGACAAAACTCGATACAGGAATGGCATGTCTTTTCAGACGAATCCCAGTTCCGCGTGCAATATTTTGATGGCCGTATACGTGTCTGAAGGCTTCAAGAAGACCGCTCGTCACCTGCTACCATTCGATATCAGCATAGGGGCTCTGCACCTGGTATGATGGTTTGTGCAACCATTGGGTACACGACGCGCACATCTTTAGTTCATATCGACGGTAATTTGAACTCAGATCGATACATTTCTGACATCTTACGTCCAGTGGTTGTGTCCTATCTTCGAGGCCCGCCAAACGCACTCTTCCAACAAGATAATACAAGACCACAAGTTGCACGTTGTGTTTTGATCTTCCTCAATACACAAGGTACTCGATTGTTGTCCTGGCCTGCACGTTCTTCAGTTGTGTCACTCATTGAAAACATCTGGTAAAGGGTTTCTAATAGACCGCCCTCTTCCCCTCGAGCTGATACGGTTGGTGTGGTTTGGCATAGACTTGAGGTAGTATGGAATGAGTTACCCGTTTCTCTCATCCAAGCCCAGTTCGACTCCATGCTTAACTGGTTAAAGCTATTTTAGCTACCAGGAGTGGTAGCTGTTTTCTATTATTTTTGCACCCGTGCAAATCCCCAAACTGATGGCAAATTTTATCATTATGTCTTCATTGCATACTGTTTACGAACAACATATATATCACTAAGACGCCTCTTCACTACAATTTTGTGCTGAAGTTGCGGAGTTTTTGAATAACACCTTTTCTGATCGTTATATCAGAAGAGGAAGTTTTATTGCCAGGCGACTCAGATCACTAGATTTAATTCCATGGGTATCTTTTACTGGCTCCATGGCATTAAATCTGGAGATCAAATAATCTTTTAAATATCTGGAAATAATTTTTTTTTTTGTCAACCATTAAGAGTTCACTTTCAAGTCTGTTAAAACAGTGTATATCTCTGCCGCAGTGGATTTAATAACACGGCAAATGCAAGTAAACATTTGACATGGGAAAAATTTCAATTTAGAGATCTACAGATCTTCTAAAGGTGCTCACATAGTTATCCCGCAAAGAACAAGGAAATGTTTCTTTCTGATGCAATCGAAACTTTAAAATAATTTAACTTATAATCCATTTCTTTTAGTCCGCATAAACTGTATAGAGATAAATTATATACTAGAAATACATTTAAGATGTAAACCAAATGATCGCCCTGAATTAATATAAAAAAATAGATCTGATTAGCATTGTGTATCTCTTGACAAATTAAATAACAACATTTAAATAACTCAAAATAATATAGAAGAATGTGAAATTAGTAAATTTTCTGTTTCATTGAAGACATATTTACTGATTTATAGACACAACATATGATGTCGGAAGCAAACGAAATAAAGTTATAAAAAAAAAAAAAAAAAGAAAAGAAAAGAAAAGAAAACACGAACTTATCATCCTTGTATGTTAGTAACGCAGAAACAATAAACTTTTTTTTGCATTCCGTACATTTCTTGATTATCTTTTCCTTCTCTTAATTACGATTACAAAAATTTATCATATAGTTCTTTATTTTTTAATACTGGACTCATTCTTATTCTCATGTTGTTCTTTAAATTCATGCGAGAAAATGAATATTACCTTGCAAAATGTACAAAACTGTGGCAAAAATAAAGTGAATCAAGATTTAGATGCAGATTTTTTTATTACGTCTCTTATTAAAAAATAAGCATAATACACTAATTATGCATTTGGTTACAAAAAATTGGTATAAATTACGGATAAGGCATTGTAAAATAAAGTGTTACGTTTAATAGCAGTCTAAAACCTCAGCATCAAGAAATACAGAATGATCACCCGTTTCATTTTACTCGTAGATTAGTAAATATTTTTGGTACTTTCTCCACATTATGTACCTTTTCTTTCGATCAGCTTTATCTAATTTAAAAAAAAAAAAATCAATTTAGAATAAAATTTTGAAAAGTTTTTATTTTTACTTACTTTTTTTTTTTTTTTTTTGTAAAAGATTTATTTGAAAAGTCTACGCAAGTCAATTAATTTTCTATTTCTTTTTTAAAGAGATCGCGGCGACTTTCTTCAACAGCAACCCCAGAAATTAAAACGCCTTAATAACTAGCCGATTAGGACGTCTTTTTTGGTCTGGTTGATAAAGAAGTAGCAAAAAGCTTTCGGTCAATTTTTCTTCGAATCCAGTGGTCAAGTGTTCGAAACGCCACCGGCATTCCAAGGTCATCAACTGTTTTCCCTCTCCAAGGGGTCTAAAACATCTAACACCGAAATATGTTACAGAAACCAAACCCTTTGGGGCTTATAAACTACAAGTGTTATATATTTCCCATCTATTATCAGATTTTTCCTTGACTTAATATCTAAAATATATCCTATGCTATGTATTTTAATCGAAGTCTGATTTTTTTTTTGAGAACATGCATCAAAAAGTAAAGTAAGAACCGATTTTTTTTTTAAATTTTATTTTTATGTTTTTTTTTTTTTTTTTTTTAATCTTCCAGCTTAATTTTAGCATGATAATCCAAAGGAAGCTAGAAATGACACTGAGAAAAACCCGAAGACTTTTTTTAATTAAGGGAAATGAAAAATCAATGAATTTTCAGTGTAAGAACAGTGCGATTATACTTAATATGCAGTAATAATACTTTAAAATAACATTAGGGTTAGTACACGTATCAACATTTCGATAATTTGTAACGTGAGTTTTATCATTCTTCCGAGGTTTTATAAATTAAGTTTTCCTTTAGACTATAATTTTTGCTGTAAATGCACTTTTGACCGATCTGTATACAACCGGTCGCTCTGTTGAGAAAGTGATTATTGTGGTTTGGTATGCTTTATTTTGTGAGAGTGGTTTATGGTTACTTCTCGGATACTGAAAGTTTAAAACGTGAAAAAAATGTTCGTTACCAAAATGAGAGTAAAATAAGTGCACAACATGGAGTTAGAATAAAAAAAACAAATAAAAACGATTTTTTTAATCGTTATTTTGCAAGTGTTTAAATAAGAATGTCAATTCAAGTATTTCCTCTTACGTCCGTACGATATTTTATCTACTCATCTCATGAAACAATTTTTTTTTTTTACATTCCATAAAATTTTGTTCAATCGACCATTATCCGGCCTGTTGTACGATATTGGGAGGGCTGGTTATAAAGAAATTCTAAAATATGCTCAATATTTTTATGAAAAAAAAGTAGGAAGTAATGATATGTTTTTGACATCAAATTGAGTATATATTTGTCACAGATTCAAAAAACTACTTGTAAAGTGATTTTCTCTCTCTCGAAATTATATATATATATATTGTGCATCAAATTTAGCATCCATCCATTATTAAAACCATTTTTGTAAATTTGGGCAACATAAATAACAATGGAGGAAATGAAACTTATAATCCTAACAAATTTTGGTTTTGTGAGGGAAGTTATTTATATGCATGTATTATTTAGATTTGAAATGGATATTTTAGTATTTAATTTTTTTGTATAATCTGTGGTAATTATTATTATTGTTCTAGTTTCTCTTATCTTATGGTTTCGTCGAAAGGAATTTGCGTTGAAGCACCTAATAGAGTCGAAACATTAGTAAATGTAATATAACAATCTAATTTCAACTTCAAAAATACATTAATTGAAAAAAATTCTCTCATTAATTTCAGTATCTCACTATTATTGAAATTTTAATATTCAAATTAAATCGAACAACTCTTTTGAGCAAGGAACAGTGATGAATATTTTTTTACATATTTTCTTTTTTTCATTTTTGCATATTTTAAATATTTAATTTAAAGAAAACTAAAAATATCTCTTATACTCAAGCATTTAAATTTTAAAAAATCTGACAGTATTTTTTTTTTTTATCTTTTTTCAGCTATTCGGTGTTGTTCCTTCGCAAATGGCTCGTGCAGATCGGCTTGCGAACAGGTAAGATAACATTTCATGATCTGTATTAATGAAATTTTATTTAGATGTTTTGTTTAGTTCAGGTTATTTCATAATGCTAGTAAAGTTTTTGAATCATTTTTTTCTCGTTTTTTCCGTATAATACTAAGTATGAAAGATAATTAAAAAAAAGTAGCATTTTCCTTACGACTTATTAACTGAAGCTTTCTCGATACAGAATTATTTCTAGAAACATGTGACCACTCAATTTTTCCGATTTATTCTCAGTTGAGTATTAAAAACAAAATCAGTACAAATGATCAACTCAGTATTTTATACACCAAGAAATTCAAGCTATTAATATCGATATTCCAAATTTTTCGGAATAAAGAAGCTTCTAAATATACTTGAATGTGTAAGGAGAGTCTTTTCTGCATTGTTTATGAATCAGTTCTTCTTATGCATCATTATGAATAAGATTGCATGGATTTCAATCATTCTTCTCTAAGGAACATTGGTTGTTACTAAATATAATCGAAAGCCAACAGTTGAAAGAATCATCTTTTATTATTTTTCTCATAATATTTTCTCTGGAGATTCATTCCACTAAATTATTCACAAAATGATTTAATGTGCATAACTTGGAATTAATTTTCACTATTTTTTCTAAGTGCAATGTTAAAAGAATAACAAAATAAATAAAAACAACTCACTAAGCATTTGATTTATGGTTCTTTAAAACTGACGTACAAAGATTTGAAACACAGAAGTGACAGAAACATGGACATATATTTTTTCTTAGCTTTTAGTTGTATCTTTAATTTGATCAAGTAGTATCTGTGATGGATTGTGTGGTGGGGACTTTAATGACGGGGATTGATTGATTGCTTACCAACATTGCGTTTCAAAGGATCATGAGGACTGTTGATGACGGATTACATAATTTTGAACCTCAGAATCAAGTGTCAGATCTGACATCTCACTATCCAAACTTCCACTCCTCGCCAATGTGAGGACGTGGAGCTTCAATAGATCTAACATGCAACAGCCCGCTACATGCTGAATCTATTGTGGTTACAGGATTCGAACTTACGATTCGACGAAAAGAACACCGGCAGCGATTATGACCCTCGGTTACAAAGGTCACAGAGAGAGTGGAATGAGGAGCTGGTTGAGAGTGGAATGAGGAGCAACAAAGCCTGTTATCTTCTTTCACTCAAAATTCTATTTCCTTTCATGTATCTCTTGTCATTACTTTTTAGTGTAAATCTGAAACGTTTCCTTCTTTCATTGTTAATGATCATTTTTACATAGTTACATGTTATACATAGTAAAAACTATGTATAATATTCACATTATTATTTTGGAAACTGTCTTAAGAGATAAGAAAAGAATGTAAGGTCCATTCTGGATTACATTAAAGGTCTGATTTTAAATGTCTCTTTTCTCTATGAAGTTGGTTTATCTTACTTTTTTTAGTTGACACATCTTTCTAGAGTGAAATTCCAAAAGCGAACGGAAGGTACCACTTTTTGAAAAGCGTTATACGCCTCATACAGCTGTAAAAATTCATAATAATTTTTGGAGCGTTGGTATGAAATAAGCGAAATTTTAGGCTCACTTAATTAATATAGATATAAAATTTAAAAAAAAAAATTAAAAACAATGTAATACTCAATTATTTTAAAACCAATATAATACTTAATTATTCAAAGAAGAAATCATTGATCGATTGTTTAACAATATTTGGTCATTTCTGAAACGATATGCATGTAGAGATGATTGCTTTTATATTTCAAATAGCAGCTTAACAACTCTCAATGATATTTTTTTTTATCATGCTAAACCATTCTTTGTATTTCTGTTATAATTTTAAACGTGACCATTCAATTGCATAGAATCGCGATAACACAGCTTTTATACGGTATAAATTCTGTATTGTGTTCCAAAACTTTATTTAACTTTATTTTCATAAAATTATTTTTTTAAAAAAAAACATTTTACTGCTCTCTAACTTTTTGCAATAAGCAGAATTTTTATAAATAGCAATATTCACCGAAAATTTTATTCGACTAATTTTTTTATGCCACTACAATTGTATTAGGAGCGTAAAATTCTTTTGGCGTTTAAAAAAAGGGTTTTTAATAAGTATTTAAATCCTGCTTCAAATGTACCATAGAAGCCCTTTTTTAAAGGCATGCCTTTCTGGGATAAAAGCTAATGCTAACAAATATGAGAACCAATACTCTATAGAAAGAATGATGGACTTCGTGATTTTGAACAACTAACAAAATAATAGGGACAACATCTGATATGATACCACTCACTCTAGACTTTTAAATCATGCTTCGTGAAGACTTTGAGGTTTATTTGTATGAACCAATGTATATTATTTCACATAGGACTTTGGTAAATATTGGCCTTGGACCCACAATCCTCTGGTCACCATGGCTTTATTGTACGTGCTAGGCTACTGTGATTGTATTACTCTGTAACTGTGTGTATAATATAAAAAGTAAAAAATCCTAAAAATAATGGTTTCATCTCATGTATTAAGTTGTGTAAATTACGTATCACTCTACATAAAAAAGACATATAATGCCTGGCAATTTACCTTCCTTTCATAATTCGTGCGTTGGAGGGGGGAAAAAAAGAAAGTTTTTTTTACTACCTACACCAACCTTGATCATGAATGTAACCAGATATCACCAAAACTACCGGAAGTCAGCATATCCAGCAGCAGACTATCCGTTTCACGCTTTGTCGCCTCTTGATCGTCCGAGAATTCAGCTCCTCCTGCCGTGGCAACCTTTCGTCTCATTGACTTCACTGAAAGGGGGGGGGAGAGAGAAAAAAAAATAGAGAACAAAAAAGAAGAAAGAATTTGAACATGGAATAGCAAAATATGAGATGGGCACTGGCTAAAAAAAGACGAATATGGAATATGCTGGTTTGAGCAACTTCCTCTGTTTCTTAATGATTTTCCCAGCATTCGTCGAGTAACTTAATAGTGGAACACTAGAATGTGATCCTACATGCGTGGATGATTCTCTCTCTAAGGATCTGTTTGTTTCTCTCAAATCTTCGTGCTTAATGGGAGGTGAAGATGTTCTTGGCGACTTGGGAGAGGTATGAAGCTTTGCCAAAAAAAAAAAAAAAAAAAAATGACGGAACCCTAGCGATGGTAGCTGTTTAGGTAAAGGAAAATCGAATCCTCAAGCAATGGAATCTGTTTCATTTTTTTTTTATTTGATATAGTTTTTAAAATATGAGAATAAAAGACGATGATGTTCATAATAAATAATTTTGATAGTTTAAAAGTCACGAAGAGAGAGTGGCCAAACACTTAAGGTTGTTGAAATGGCAATGTGAATAATCTTGACAGCAATGGAATTTTTCTTGTCCGTTTTTTTTAATCAGTGAAAATAAAGCTCAAAAGCGGAAAGGAAATTTAATTAGATATAAAACTAATATTTTAAGCATATATTCGCAGATATATAATGATATAATTTTAACAATATTTTCAATTAGCTCTTGTTAAGGAACGAGTCGTCTGTCTTTAAACTAATTGAACTCCTTCCTTATTTATATTATTTAATAACGTGAGTAATAGCTGTTAAATTAAACTGTATAATTTTATCATATTACTTTTATTATTTTGTGTATGAGGCAAAAAAGTATTTTTACTTTAGTAAAAATCACTTCTCGTTCAAAGCCTTTATTGAGGAAATATTTAAAAAGGTAACAAAAGCAATATCATTAAAAATTATCATTTTGATCATTTGTATAATCTGTGCTCCGGTCCAACCTGTCGGCTCAAAAATGTTATTGAATACATTCTTCGAGGCCAAATTACAAATTGCAGACCTTCCCTTGTTTGTAATAATTTTATTTGGAAAATGATTTTTAATGTGAATTTTATTCAAGGCAACCTAGGTTGAGTCATAGTTAAGCAGTCATAGTATTGCGATTCCTCGTAACACTGTTTACATAATAATTAGATTTAGCGTCCAGTAAATAGTAATAGTTACTAGATATTAAATTTAACTGTATTACAAAGTTACGGTAGCATACATCAAGTTGGATGAATGTGTTGTCATGTCTTCTTACATCACTTTTAGATCATTAAGATTTTAGAAATTCAGGATTTTTGCCAATACTTCATTGGTTTTAAAGTAAGGCGTCGTTTTACTCGTAAATTGGATTAAGTAAAAATTTGAATTGTATGTGTTTTTAATTTGTATACATATAACTGCGCCTTATCAAAAATATATGTTCTAAAAATATATTTATTCGAGTACAGTAATAATTCAGAGATACGTTTATAATATAACATGTATATATTTATATCTGATCAAATAGTAGTATAGCTAATAAAGAAGTTATTGTATCTTGTGCTTAATGGTTGCAATCAATCGAAATGGAATAACGACGTTCGAAAACAAAATGTGTTGAATGATCAACTTCTTAACCACATTCGTTTTGTTTTTAAAATGACCCGCTTCTTACAGCCATATATAGGAACAATCCATTGAAAATCAATCATTGTTCAGTGCAACGGTGTACGAGTAAAAGACGTGGTTGAATTTTTTCTTCGATTGTTGATGTCAATGCAAGAAGACTTAGTGGTTTCCCAGCTCTAACTACCTCCATTACATAGTCCAGCCATTGATGGTGAGCGACTGAGATTCCATATCATCGGATCTGTTCGATTAACTGATCAACCTGAAATTTTGGCGTTCCCAATGTCGATATGTTAGTTAGAACGTATCATTCTATTATAGGAAAACAATAACTCTTCAATATTCCAATCACTAATAACCACTAAGTTTAAAATTCTTATCAAATCCTTTCGTCCGATTACCGGCTGTTTACTTGTAATATGCGTTTGGAACATTTATCGAGTATTATTTCAAACATGGGAAAACATCGAAAACGCTTATATTCACATAAAACGCTGCATAAATAGAGAAGTATGTACTGCAGAAAGAAAATATGATTTCACTACGCATTAGTTCCATCTGTCTTTCAAAATCTCAGTCTTAGCAAACACAAATTAATTGGAAGGACATTATGATTTCGAAATACGAGATACAGTGGATTGTGCAATATTGTGACGAAAGCGTGCCTTGACACTGATTAATTAGTAAATGAATAGCTGTATTTATATAGAATAGGGTGACTATATATCCTGAATTCCAATCTGCCAGCTCATAGAAGGGGGGGGGGGGACTGCAATATTTTCTCTTCTAAGTATTTGGCTCAAGAATTCCTATCAATCAAAACCAATTATCAACAAAAAAAAAACTTTCATCTTGTTCATATGTCTAATATGAAATTCAAATTGTTTGCAATATTTTTTGAACCAAGTGTTTTTTTTTCTAAAATATATACTTTTTGAACTTTTTATTCCTTTCATATTTAAATAAAGTTTTTTAACAGTAAGTTATGCCTATTATATTCGATTTTCACTGAAAATTTTCCCTTTGTGTTATTAAATAGTGAAACACTCATTCCATTTCTGCTATGTTGTTACTGATGTCTATTGATAATTCTATATTTGAGATTTGTTGTTATTCCCTTGCATCGGATGTAGGACCAGAAATTACAAACATTTTCGGACATTAAAGAAATCAAGACAGAGCGTTAAAATTCAATACTATGCCGCATAATCTGAAATATCTAGTCACACTGTGAGGTTATTGTTTTTCAATGCAAATATAGTGAAAGGAGTGATTCAAAAGGTACCCGTTTTAGAAATAGGAAAGGTGTAACTCACTGTATGTTGTCTAGTGGTCATTTTTTTCTTTCTTTTTAAAAAAAATCCACGAATATGAAGCCCTTAGCGTCAAAAAAATTTCCGCCATAAATGTTTCAGCGAATTGGACCGTCTTCCAGATTCACTGGAAGTAGTTTTGAATATTGCTTGGTTTCTGATGTATAATGATGAATTCGAGTCTCTGAGACAGCTGATTGCAAAGTGACGACGGCGACACGATGCAGCAGCAATCAAATTCCGATTTGGCAGCTAGTGAATCAGTGTCAAATTTGCTTTGTTGACATTTAATATATGACAGCGCACAATTACAACAACCAACTTGCTTTAATGATTCCGTCTATCTTCTCACACACCTTTTGATCCACCCTCATGTGTGTGTAATTCTGGAATAACCCAATCTAACAATCTAAAGTCTGTTATAATTTTGAATATATTATTTTCTAATTTATTTTGTTTTGTTTTTCCACAATTTTCTGGTTTTGTATATTTTTTTCAATAGCTAAATCTTCTTTTGAAATTTCTGGTATTTGTATTTGTCTATTTATTTTTTCATTTAAGTTACTTTCTTTTTAATTTCATATAATTTTTTCTAGTTAAATTTCATTCACTTTTCTTATTAAAATAATTTTTCTCAGTCTATTTTATGGTGTGATATATCCCTTACTCACTGGTCTCAAACATTTTACATACATATATATATATATATATGTGTGTGTGTGTGTGTGTTATGATTTCATATAAAAAAATAATTTTCAAAATTTTCGCATTCTATAACCTTTTAGTAAAGACTTCATCCTTATTTGCTGATATAATTCCAAGTTATCCATTAATTTATGCGATCACGTGCTCATAAAATCTGTTGAATCATTTTCCCGCAGTCATAAATCTGTCGGATATAATCCCTACTAGACTTGATAGACAGACGTCTTCAAAATCCCTCATAATCCCTTCATCTTATACCACGTGATCTGGAGAAATCCTTACCTATAAATTCGAAGGAAAAGCAAAATTCTCGCTCTTCAGTTGTAATCGAGGCGGCAGAGCTACGTCTCTTGCATTATCCATTTTAATCAAGTGTGTATATTTATTCTCTCTCTCTCTCTCTCTCTCACGCACACTTACTCACTCGCATCTTAATTGAAAAAAATGTGTTCTCATTGCAACCTAAAATCATATCTCTGATCTTAATTGGGGAAAAAAAAAGTTTTCCCATTGCGACCCAAAATCATAATTGCATTTTTGCACGTCCATTAAAGATTTGTCAAACAAAGATGACAAAAATATATGAACACAACTCTTCCATTTCTTTTTCTTTTTGAAATAACACGGTTCTGGCAATATACTTTTATGATGATTTTTGTGCTGACACGAATCTCCCCCCCCCCAAATTATTTTTTCAAAATACTTAAATGCTGTTTTTACCGTCTAACACCACCTCTTTGATTCAGCCACTGTATCAGGGTAATATAGCAGCCTTTAAAATGTACTACATAAAGCAAACGTTTAAATATATTTTAGACTCAGTGGAAGAAAAAATTTGACTGTTGTGGAAGCATGGAGAAAGCTTACGATTAGTGATTGTATTACATATGCTTCTTTTGCCATCAAACACTTGAGCCAATCGACCGTAAATGCTTGTTGGAAAAAATTTTGGCAGTATGCGTCAAAAGTGGAAGTTTTGTAGTACAAAAATCAGCTGCGTGTTCTGTAAATATAACTCTATCAAATGCAGTGGTGGTCAAGGTTGTAACAAAATATAACCGGCTGACATCGAAGAATTGATGCTAGAAAGCCCTTTCGATAAGGACGATTTGATCGAATTTATGACAGTTTTTGATAATAAAGAAGTCGATAATGATGAAGTCTATGATGAAGTTCAGCCATTTACTGATTAAAATATTGATGAATATGAAAATGGAATTATGAATTCTTGATCAAATATTGATCGAACTGTTGTAAACAATCTTGGGCAAAGCGCGAGTAATCGCATTTTTCAATTAATTAAAGGAAGTGGAAGGGTAAATGACTATTTTTGAATATCTGTTTGTTTTATGCCACAAAAAATACATATTCATCACTCGTACAAATTTATGTGTGTGACTCTATGTGTGGGTATAATTATACAACGCCAGCATATATATATATACCTCTTTCTAACCTTGAAGTATCATACATAGGTTAAATAAATTAAGATTTAATTAGGTTTTTATGGTTTCAGAGAAAAAAAGAAAGTTCCACGAATAGATATTATTACACAGTGCTATCAGGTACAAAACAACGACGTTTATCTCTCGTGATGTTCACACACACACACACACACACAACATATATATATATATATATATATATAGTAATATAATATAATAGTAATTCAGTTATATAAATAACTAATTCTCATAAATAAGGGCTCAAATTAAGAATGAGTTCAGTGAGAACACACCAAAGAATGAAAAACAAAGAAAGAAAATCCCAAGCAAAGTGACATATAATATTTTTAAGTACTGATTGTGGTTTTGACATATTTACAGATTTGCTGCTAAAACATTGTTTTACAGGTTCCAAACGACCCTATCAGAAGAATGTTATAACCTGAAAAGGAATTCAATAAATTCAAAAACAATTATATATGTATATTCAGAGAGAGAAAGAGACAAAGATATATGGATATTTAATATATATCTAATGAAAATCAAGAAAGAACAATCTAAAAAAAAAAAAAAAAAAAAAACTAGCATGAGCTGCCTTGCATAGCTAAAATTTTCACGCAAATCTCCTGCTTACTGGGGAAATAGTACTAATAAAAGTAAATTTGTGAAAACCTCACAAAATAAATAAATACAATTTAAAAACAGAAAAAAAATACTAAAATTTATAATTATGGTTTTGAATAACTCTTCATAAAATTCAAAAGAAATTCTGCTTGCACACAAATTAGCTTATCCTAGATGATGTAAATATCCTGTATTTAATTCAATCAGGACATTTATTTTTATGTCCTGACTATAAAAAAAAGTGAATGAAAATTAATGTGATTGTAATTTATGTTCCTGAAACATTTAGGCTTAAAGAAATACCTCCACAAGGGTACTTTATGTGTCTTAAAGGAAACTATATCGCTCTTATCATATACATTACTCGAAATTTTACTATTTTCTATTTTTGAAAACAATATCAAACGATTTCCTGTCATTTACATTTACATTAATTTGCAATAATTTTAAATACCCTGTTTAAAAAGACAGGAGACGTTTAGCAACTTTATTATTATTAATTTAAAAGAAAATAGCATCAATATATCTATATAAACATTTGAAAACTGTTATGATCAAAAATATTATTTTCATAAAAATGTAAATAAATATTGACTAAACAATTAATTTCAGACGTACCTTGAGCTATATCTTCAATTTATTAATAAATTTTATTAAAAATATGTAATTTTCTTTTGAGACAAACATAACTTCTCATTTTAATATAACTTTATAATTAATAATAAAATATCTTGTAAAATCTCTATAAGAAGAACTATAAGATTAGCCCATGTCAACAGAATTTTTAAAAAATCTTCAAATTCATGTTACTACATATCACAATATCAGCATTATTTTTATTAATGGGCCCGTAATCTTCAACTTATCTATGATGTTTTGTATATTTTTTGTAATTTTTACCCTGAAGAGTAGTTTATATATTCAAACCATTAGAACAGGCCTGTCCAACCCCAAAATTCTCTACGGGCGCCACTTTAAAAACACGATATATATATGTGTGTGTGTGTGTGTGTGCGCGCGTGCGTGCGTGCGCCCGCCCGCAAGTGATGGATTCGATGTCGATTCAAATTCTCACGTTAAAAACTACTACAACTTACACCTCATCTTTCGAGTCGTGTGAAGCGATTAATCCTTCCGAACCACATTAGAGAAATCCAAGAACATTCTGCTATGAATTAAGGGATATTGTATTCATCTTATTGAATTAAATATATTTACACAAATTGCAATTTTAAAAAAACAAATTGCAACAAAAAGCTGGCGCTAAATTATTAGCGATCAAAACACATCGAGCAATTAGTCAATCTGGAACAATTCGCTTTCGCGTCAAATATATTAGGTTTACAGCACATTGACTGGCTGCTGCTATTTAGCATGTTCCGCATGTCGTATTCCCTCTCTAAGTCATAATGCACACCCACTCTCTTCAGTAAGCTTGTTGGTTTATTATACATTGTGTATCGCCCATTCGCACCTGATGGCCCATCTCTTTTTTAAAACGAACTTTGTTTCTGAACAAGATTAAAGAAAAATTGAGATAAAAGTTGAATCAGGTAGTTAGATATTCCTATGGTAGTAGGGTATGATACGAACGATTTATGGTGGAATGTTCTTTTTGATACCTTTATGTGCAATAAAAGTTTAAATCTTTATTCAGATGATCCAGCTCCATAGGCCGCAGGTCGATACCTGGAGGGCCACCATGCGGGCCGCGAGTTTGCCAGGCCTGCATTAGAGTTTACTGTTCAAAATTTAATACTTTTAATGAAATTATGGCGTTAAAAAATGCGATCCAATTTAAGATAATTAATATTACGAATATCCTCATTTTTTTTTTTAATAAAATGTAATAATTCTTTTAGAAATTTCTCTTTGGCTATTGTTCACTAGTGCTAAGGATTTATTATTGTATAGATGCTTATTAGTTAAATTAATGTAGAATTTTATGCATGTAATAGCATAATTATTAAGTACTTTGTATATATAAGTAATAATAAATCTATCGTAGAAATTAATAATGGCTCTTATATATATATATATATATATATATATATATATATATATATATATATTTCCTCATCATAACTAATATCTACTTTTCTAAAGACCAATTTTTAATAACATTATTAGTACAGTCTTTAAACTTTTTAAAAGTTTCTAATGTAAGATCATAGTTAATTGCTTAATAATAAAATTATCAATAGTCAAGCTAATTTGTTTCTTAACATAAAGACTAATTTTCGAAATGTTAAATCTAAAATTAGTGTGATGATTCATAATATTCCTTGCTTTATTTATCATCAAGAATATTCAAATTACCTGCAATCACATATGTTGATATCCTTCATTAATGTACTCTTTTTAACTATTATACATACATATGTCATTATCTAATTTTAAGTTTTTATTATAATTAAGAAGAATACGACCCATTTTTATTATATTTAAAATAGATACTTAGTAGGGATTATTTTTTTATATTTATTAAGAAGATTTTAAAAATTAATCTTACGAATAGATTTGTTCTTAAATTTAATAGTACAATATTCTATTTTTGCAGCTCTAAATTATTATTTTCCTTATTGTATTTATGGAACGAATAGATTGTTATATTCTTAATTAAATTGATGTGCATGCACTCTTAAGTTTATTATCATTAACAAATGGTCCCTAACTAATAAATTTCTCTTTTTTTTAATGCAAAATAAAAGTAATTAATAATTTTAATGCTAAAATCTTTCTCAAAATTATCATTAAGCTCAAATTTTTTCTTTCTCCCTTCTACATTCCTTATTCATAATTTTATTTTTACCATTCCTACCCCAATCATTTCTCTTAAAAAAATTATTATTTTCTGCTTGACATTTTTTTTCTAATTTTATTTTATGATAAAAATCTTTATAATAATTTTGTTTAGTACTTAGTAACCTATTTTATTAAATTACTTAATTAAAAAAACCTGTATAAATATGAAGTCTGATAATATTCAGTAAAGAAGTTTCCCCATCTTGGTTGTAATAGAAGCAAACAATTTTGTGACTACACTCATTTTCACGTAAACCTTGTAAGTAAAAGTGCCCAATTTTAATTTTATTATTTATTACCTTGCAACATATTAAAATTTTTTGTGTCAAATCTATGCGTTGATTAATATAATTCGAAGCTTATCCAGTTTATTTATAAATGCTAATTTAACAATTTGGGAGGTAAATGCAATTAAAAATTTTCCAATAAAAAATAAACTTATTAAGAATTTGTTTTTGAATTTAGATTTTAGCTTAATTGCTCATTTTACAAGTTTTACATCTAAAATTATAACATGCACTGAAAATTATCATTTTTACGTACGTTCCTGTTATCAAAGTTGTGGAGAACATAATCTTTAATTTTCCTAAGATAAATAATAGATATTTAACTAGTTTATTACATTGATGAGTATAGTCTAAATACTTTTTATTCGAAAGAATTCTAGCTTTATAATTCTTATCTCTGTGTTCTTACAATACAATATCCTTTTCTATACTACATCAGCAACCTTATGATGCGAATCATAAGTGCAATTCTTTTTGTCATCCAAACAAACATTAACTTTTTTCCTTCCTCACCACACTTAACCTTCATATAAAATACCAAAAAGCACTTAGCAAGATTCTAAAATGATTATTTAAAATAATCAGTCAAAATCTTGAAACAGAAAGTATTCAGAACGGTACACTAAAAATTTAAAATGTCTACCATAATAACGAAAAGTCAGAACAATAAATTTCAAGGCAAATAAATAGTATCTTTTTAACGATAATAAACATACCACATAAGAGCTAGAAATATAAATATATCCATTTGCCATTCATTCAAAATATATTAAAGCAAATCATAAATCAAAAAATGCAAATAAATATCTATACTTGCAAAGATAAAACCAAAGTATTTTTAAAAAGTAGAAAAATACACACAAAGTAAACTCTCTCTCACACGCACACACACACACACACACACACACACACACACATATATATATATATATATATATATATATAATTTTTAAAATTGGAAAAAATCTAGAGTAGTATATTCACCAATTTTTTATAAAACAAAAGTAACTAGATTATCTAAATAAAAATAGAAAAATATATTGAGAGAGATTGATTTGAATTGTACATCTTATTACAGAGAAAATGTAGCCAATTACAATTGCAGCTGAAGTGGAGTATATCAAATTTAGATTAAGTGTAACTTTCTAGTTTTGCGAATTGATTGAGGATTTGCTTTTTGTTTCACTTCTGTTAATTATTATTATTCTTTTTTTTATCTCACAATACGAGATTTCCTCGTTTTGAGAATTTGTAAATTATTTAGTTTATTTACAAAGATTATTTATGTCTTGGTTCGTTTTGTGCCAGTGTCTGAAATCTTGAGTTAGTTAAAAGTAAGGATTGCTCTATTTAAATACTAAATTACCAAAAACTTTTTTTTAAAAAAATTAATTTTATTTTCTAGAAAAATCCTTAGTTATGTTGTAAGTATAAAACTACATCAAGTTCTCAAAATTCAGATTTAGTACTATTTGTATGTGTCCTTCGGTTAAGACCGTTACCAAATAATATTCAAAAACACGTTCAGTGGCATACCTCTGTCCTCATCAATCACTTTTGCGCTCCTGTGCTTATCGCATATATCATGTTGACTTAAAAATCAACTACTTCCTATCGTTTCTCTGTCATTGTCTAAACCTGATTTTTGTTTGGCTTTTCTTGATTATTGGGGGGGGGGGGAGGTTAAATAAAAAGAAAAAAGACTAACCCCAAATCCTTCAGCTTCAGATTTATATTGAAAATAAAAAAAATCCCACGCATATTTCTGAAATATTTCTTATTTGACTATTTTTTCCATGTTATGTTTTTTCAATTTTCTTAGATATTTATTCAATGCGAGTAAGTTCTCTTTTTTTATCCGTCGAGATTTCTATACGATTATAGATATTCTACTGCCCACGAGTAGATCCTTTGAATAAAAATATCCATGCTTTCATTTTGAGCATTATTAAAGGAAAGATTGTTTTAAAGACGTGTCTTAAAATCTCTGACTCAACCATTTCTTTTTAAAATGTGTGTGTTTGTTTTAAAAAAAATTATGATCTAAGATTTCATTTACAGCAACAATGATGCTATACTTCTTATGTTCTGTATAATTATTTTATTTTAGGTTTAAATGTTTATTAAATTATTATGTTTGAGATAAAGCAAGATCAAATATAAAGGAAAGTTTTGAAAAAGGTCTTTTCGGAAATATTTCTTACCAAAATTAAACGTGTATTATTTCACTATACATCCTCCTTTAAGGTCTATATATTTTTTAACGTATTGAGGGTTTTATATTCCTATAATGTAGAAAGAGATCGAGCGTGCACGAAGCCCACTCCTAAATTCTGCAATCGATGAAATTGGTTCTCTTTTTAACGCTTTCTTGAAGGGTCAAACAAATGGTAGTCCGAAGGTGTTAAGTCGGGAGTATAGGGAGGATGATCGAGTGTTGTACTATGAAATTTCTGTTATTTTTCTTGTGCTACACCAGCAATGTGGGTTTTGAAATTGTATTGGAGAAGAATATTATATAGATCGCAATAAAACGTCTTTTTATCCGATTAGCCATTTTAACCTTCTTTAAAAATTCTTAGTTGTACACTCCATCAATAGTCATTCATGATGTGTACAGTACCCTGAAGATTCCAAAAAATAGCATCGAGAACTTTTTCAGTTGATAACCGAGTGTTTGCTTTTTGCGGAGCAGTTTCACTTTTTGTGCGCTTTTCCGTACTTTACCATACTTTCCATACAATTTCAGTACTTCGTTTCAGTACTGATGACTAAATTTAAAAAATACGAACGATGGATAGGTCATGCCAAATAGTTATTTAAATTTTAAATTATCATGGTTGCTATAGCAAAATAGTTTGCTGCTATTTAAAACGTTTCGGTTATATTTATCCTAGCTTCTTATAAACGCATTAATAATACAATTAATGCTCAGCGAATAAGAAAAGTAAAATAATTGTGTGTCCGCTTTTATCAGATACAAGAAAAAACAAGTACAATCATAACATTTAAGTAAAAGAATGAAAATATTTTCAAAATTGAAGCTGAAATTAAATGTCTTATTTCCTGCAATCGCGTTATGTGTTAAACGGCAAAGAAGGGTCGTGATCACAAATTTCTTGATTGGCGGATTGAAATTCTCGTTCCACTATACTCACCATACCGAATAATGTATATTACTGTAAAAATGGAACCTTATGTCATAACGCGGCGTAATGTGAATGTGAGGAAAGCGAAGTATGCGTGCTGAAGTTTTGTCCTCGTCATTTGAAGCGGTTCACAGTCACGAAGTTTATTATTACTTGTTATTGTATAGCTATCGGGTGCATTATTTAAAACTAAAACAGTTTGAGCAAGAAAATCAAAACAAGGAGGACAACAAATACAGATTACATTTTTCTGTTCATGTTTCGCTTCAAAAAAGAATGAAAATATTGAAATTAAGAAATAATCATTTATTTGCCAAAAGATATATATAAATCTTCAGACTTCTCATAAAAACATTGAAAAAAATTTAATTTTTTTTATTCGTTGAGAACTTTTATGATGTTTTTTTTTTTAAATAGATTTTGACCATTTTAATGGTCAAAACTGAGAGAAATTGAAAATTGCTATTATTATTATGAATTTAGAATGAATATAATTACGCTTAGGGTGACCAGATGACCTGAACTCCAATCCTAGATATAATATTTATTAGATAAATAAAGGTAAAATGGGAAAAAATAAATAAAAGGAAATCTGGATCGTTTATTTCTATTTGAAATGAATACGAAGCAAAAAAGTTAAATCTGCATTTTGAAAAAATATATATGCTCTCGTTCGTATGATTTGTGTAAAATAAATAGTTTTTAATATTTCTCTATGTTAAAAATTTTTATAAAATTTTTATCGAATTTTCGGATTTTTTGCTGTTTGAACTAAGTCATGTTTTGCATTGCTTATCACCTTTTACACATCTTGCTTATTAATTAAAGAAAACACGTGATCCTGTGCAGCATTTGTAACTGGCAACAAAAATTAAATCAACAATTGTTTAGTATTTGGAAGAAACGATGATATATCATTAAAGCTTCTCAACTATCCCAAAACTAAAACATTTTCGATTTTTTTTTTTTTTTTTTTTTTTTTTTGCAGGAATAAGGAATTGATTTCGCGTTTTTTTTTTTTTTTTTTTTTTTCTAGAGACCAAATATCTCTTTACAAATTATCTCCTGAAGTGGATTCCAGACTTTGTCTAAAAGACTTTTGGGATATTTCTTTTTTAATCGTTAATAAAATTACGATTTCACATTCGCAAATTGTAACGAGTTCTTTTGAGTATTTCGCTTTAATTTAACTCAGGGGCCGGCATACTGCGATGTTTCAAATGAGAACCTCGCCTTTTAAATAATCGTGATGTTTATAAGTTAGCATATCTATATAAGAAGATTAGCGAAAAGGAAGGAAAAGATAGAGGAAACAGAGACAATTGTAGAAACGCTATAATAGTTAGTGCAACTGCAAGATTTTTTTCGGAGTGCTTGGATTGGATCCCGTTGTTTGAAATCTACTTGCATCAGATCCAGTTTTTAAAAATCTACTGTTTAAAGTTCCTAAAATAAGTAGATATCTGTAGTATAATATAAAGTATCCAGGCATAAAGTATCCAAAAGTTTTGACTAATTATTATGGAACTACCCATTAGCATACTTCTTCCGTGGATTGCAAACCCATTCGAGATTATTTGGATCGAGACCGTTTAGGCGCGCATGTGTAAAGTAGCATGGCCATCAAGATCTCTGGATTTGATCCCTTGGAGATTCATTTGATCCGTTATTTTCACTCAAAAATTAAACTGTGAATGAGTTGAAGAAGTGTTTCATTCAAGCAATTCGACTAATAGCTCTTGATATGCTACGAAACTTTTGGGAGAGAAATGTATTACCGTTCAGATGTTTGTCGTACTACTAAAGGTGAACACATCGAAATCTATTGATATTAAAACTTGGTGAGATGTTCTTCCTATTTAAATAATTTTTGTTTTAAATTCTAAGGAGCAGTTCCGAAAAAATAAGCCATACCTTTTGAATATTTTTAGCTCGGGCACCCTGTGTTTAGCTGAGTCGAGTGAAATAATCAGCTCTACGTATTTAATTTCTTTTTATATTGATTCTTCAAAGATTGAATAACCTGATTAAAAGGTTTTGGCTGATTATTATTGAGTAATTATGTCTACCATTCCTACCGAAACGTCACTAACTGAGAAAACCTGACCAAAATATTAACTAATGAATAAATTTCGAGACGAATTTTTATTGGATGGATTTGCCAGAAATTTATCTGTTGTCAAAACAGTAACGTAGTGTATATGACAATAATCGTTAAAAAATTTGTAACCCTTCTAACCAAAAAAAAAAAAAAAAACAGCAACAAAAAATGAAATAAAGATTTATTAAGCAGAATAAATATTAATCTTCAAGTCATACAAAGAAACTTTGAATAAGAACAAACCTTTTTTTTTTTTTAATTGCAAACATCTTCTCCCTTTTTTTCATACATCATTCATTTCATTTCTTGATCATGACCGTGTAATTACTATAAGCATTGAAACAATAAAGAAAAAAAAACCCGACGTAATTCCATTTGCAAAAAGAAAACATACCAGACTCTTCTGACGAGGATCCAGCCATGCCTCGGTTGATAGATACCTTCTCTGGGATTAAAGGCAAAATATACATATCACTTGACAGTCCTCGTATATCATTTATGGTGGCGCCGTTTGAAAGCGTAGGAAGTTTTTCTTTTCAAATGGACGTGCGTTCAAAGTGTAACTAAAATATCTCTTTTTTATGTACTTTTGTGTTTTTATTAGAATGTGATTGTGATATGATACTCATCTATAGAACAGAAGCAGGATAAAAAAAAATGATTAGGAAGAAAGAAAATGTGTGACGGATGGTTGCTTTTATAGTTTGGAGAAGTCGTTTATGTCAGGAAATGAAAACATTCGCTTAAATTTTGAATTTAAACTTGAAGCATTGAAAAGTTACTGCTTGAACTTTTTTTTTAGTACACAGGAAATATGAAGTAATTAATTAAAAACCTACTCGCTGTGGAGTGAAACTAAGTTTCAGTAAAGAATTCACAGAGCTTAGATTTGTGAGAGATAAGTTAAAATTAATTGGCAGATTAAAATGTCGATAAGAGGTTTAAATACGATAGCCTTGTAAAGAGACCGAATATTCATGAATCAAGAATATATGTGATTTACTAGCTTGCGTATTTAAAAAATACATAAATTCCTAGATCTTTTAAATAATTTTAAGAGTCATGATAATACTTATACTGAACTTTAAAAATCAACACATTCGTAAGAGTTCGTTAAGATTTATAAGATGCAATTGAAATTGATGAGCATTGAAAAATATGAAGAATTTTAATTAAGGAACATAAAATTTAATTATAAAAGAAATATGTCACTCGAATTTGTATGCTCGTTATAATTTCGGTGAGGATGATTATTATGAATTGTATTAAATGAATTTTCATATGAATATACCATATATGAAACGCATAAAACTTTTTAAAAATTGGTATTTCTAAATTTGTTTTGCTGATTATTTAACACTATATTTGATAACGAAAACTGGAATCTTTTTTTCGACTTCAAAATAATTCAAATTTTTATGCAAAATTTTGTTATTTATTTATTTTGTTCTTCGCTTATAATTATGTTTTACTAGCTGAATTGTTTTTACTAAAATTTTGTTCTGTGAATTAATATACAAAATATCTATGAAATTTTTTAAAAAATATATGTTATGAAATATATCAAACATCAAATTCATTCACCAACGAAACGCATTTTCTGGTCTTTGACGAAAAGGTTTGGCTTGATACATCTTCCAACTCTTTCGCGGATTTAATGTTTGGCAAATATTTTGTTTGTGAAATAAAAGGAATAGTTGAAGAACTAGTTGAAGTGACAAGTAACAGTAAATCACTCCAATATCAGAGAATATTTACCTCCAGAATATCACAAGAAGAAATACAAATTATTAATTGTTTGATTGATTTTTTTTTTATTAAGTTCTCACTTAAAAGTAACGCAAGGGGTATAGAAAACTAAATTAAGACGAAATTATATGAAGGTCTCAAAACAATTATGATGGCTCTGGAATGGTTTATAATAAAACTAACTTGATTAATAACATCAGTAATTTGATACTATTTCCAATTATTCTTGGATTCCCGATAATATTCAAATTAAAGCACTATATCAGTGAGTTGATTTAAAATACTTAACTGGTGCGATTTTTATATCAATTCATTAAGAATGTTTAGAGAAATTATTCATTATTATAATATTTTTTGAAAATTGTCATGTCTAACTATTGTTGGCGATGAGTTATTGTTTTTGGCGCAATTCTCTTGCGCAGGAAAAGGTTTGTTGTCTGTAAGGTCTGTGTTGACTTTCCAGAGGGAATGTGTAATGTGAGACAACTCTGATCTTAGCGCACCGCACCGCTCATATTGAAATTTTGTTTTCTTATATATATAAACATATCATCACAAAAATTATGCTCATAATCGGTGGCAACAGGTTTGAACAAATACTCAAACATACATATAAACATTCTAATTTATATATTAGATAATGTAAAATAAGAACTATACATAAATTTAAAAATTTTGAATAAGTAAAAATACATAAGTTTTATGTTGGGAAAATCTTTTCAACAATAGATAATTTTAAGCTAAACCATTAAATGAATATATTCAAAGATATTATATTACGATATATTTTTCCACGCAATTATAAACTTTCTTCTTAGTAGATTCAATTTAAAACATTCAAAAACTTCAATAATGAAAACAATTACTTCGATATATTTTACGCTATTTGCTGAATAAACTTTAATACAAAAACTCGTGAATTCTGAATAAAAGTGAAGGATCAATTTGTACTCTAGCCACGTAAAGGTAATGATTCACTAAATCTGAAGGGGAAAAAATGGTTTTCTAAACTTCGGAGATGATACACACAGCCATAAAAATTGCAACTATCTTCAAAAGATTAAATTTTTTATTACTATTTAAGTTGAATTGATTATTGAAGTATTGTCAATTGTAGAAGAGCAAACATGAAGTTATTCAAGGGAGATAAATATATTTTTATAGATAAAGTGAGTGAAAATAGTCCTAACGAATAGCTTTATTCTTCTCTCGTTTATTATTATGAGGATAGGAATAACTATATCCTTAGACTTTTCCCAAATTGAACAAAGTTTACTTACATTTAAGATTTTGTCGTACAGATCTACACAAAATCCGTAAATTAATCGTAATAAATAAATGTATATTAAGTCTTAGTTAATATTTTCCTGTGAAGACGAAAGAAAGAAAAATTCTAAAAGATTTTAGAATGTTTGATTCTTAGCGTTTTAATTCCTCATTATAGTATACTTAGATGGATATAAATATAATTGTGGATGTATATCTCCATGTACTTCATCTGGTCTTTATTTTCGAATATACTGTTACTCAAGTTAATTATGGTGTTATCATTTAGCGTTGTAACATATTAGTTGAATATTATCTATCATATGTTCCACGCTAATTCTAATCCCATTTCAATCGTTTATTACTTTCTCGAAAATAACAAACGGTTTATTAACTAGAGCATATGTTTCTGAAAAAAATTTATCCCTTAATCACACACTTGAGGGAAATTAATATGCATTAAATTTTTTATTACATTCCTGTGAGGAAGAAATTAATGAGAGATTTGTTTTCGCTGTGTAGAAGATTTGTAAGAAATTATTCTACTTTCATGTATTAAAATTAGAAACAATAGAATATAGTTAGTGATAGAGAGCATATTTTAAACTCTAAAAAAGTTAAACTTACTTTACACTTTATTTACTGTTCCGGCAGATATGTTTATTTTTTTTACAAAAGAATCTGACCTGAATTGGAATGTTTCAGAAAAGCATATATTTTACACGTGGTAGAATTTTCCTCTATTTTAAGACGCCATAATTATCCTTTCTACACACCAAGAAAGAAAAGGGAATAGAAGAAAATGCTTGGCAAAATATCAAGTATGCACCAAATCACCGTGACTTCCAATGCTGCAATTTTATTAAAAAAAAATTCACGTGTTTGTTTTCATGCATTTCTTTTCTCTCGGATTTTCTTCCCAATTAAGGACTAGAAAAACAAAGAAATGCGTGCAATTTAGAGTAATAAGCATGTACTATTCGTTATTATTTTCTGCGTTTTAAAATATTTTTAACAGATGCGAAATTAAACATATAATCGCCATTATTGCACAAATAATAAATATTTTTTCTGTAGTATTCCCTTCATTTATCTGATTTGGCCCTTTATATGGTATCATTAAGTTCATAATGAGGATAAAAAAAAGTATTTAGAGGGAAAAGTATATTTCAAAGTATTTTATACCAATTGATAGTTAATACATTTTAGAATCTTTTACGGGAAATGAACAAAAAAAAAAAGAAAAGGGGGGGAAAAAACTTGTGGATTGGAAATTTTTCTAAACTTTTGAAATATATTGAATTTCAGCATAGTTTTTGTTGAAAAATCATAATAATTATTTTTTTGAATTATTACATTATTGATCAAAATTTATTTTTAATTAGATTCAACTAACACGCACAAACTATATATTCAGTAAACATTGTAATTCTCTAAAATATCAAACTGGTTTTAATTATAAAATAATGCTTTCTGGTGTTAGAAATGATCTACAAATAATAATAATAATTTCTCTACATTTCTATAGACTTTGTTCCGAATTTAAATTGTTACAGAGAGAGTAAGATTGTGATTAACTGTGTCAGACACATAAACCTGTGCAATATAATTGATTGAAACAATAAAAAAAAAAATATTGCGTCATAATAATAAGTCATTGCTCTTAACTTAAAGCACAAAATAGCTAAGTGATCATGTTTTTAAATAATATATTTGCATATAGAGACTCGTGATATGTATAACTTAGTTACAGTATTCTCTCTGTAATTCCGCAGATATCGGACTAGAGCTCTGCCGAATGACTGAAAATCACTATTAATGATGTATTTTAACTACAAAAGCTATATATCATTGTATAACATTTAATATTGTTATAACATCGGCTATTCGTGATACTTCTCTCTGATTAACATGTATGGCTTCTTTTTGATTTTATATTTTAAGTTCCCAGTTTCTTCCCAATCAAATGAAACGTAATACAAATTAAGCAAACTTTAGAAAGAGAGTGAATAGATATAATCTAGTCGGAAGCGTTCCCCTTATTAGAAAATCAGAGTTAAAACGACAGAGAATTGAAGAGAATAATAAGATTACGGTATTAAGGAGTGAGTGTGATGCACCCAGTCTTTCGGCGTGCATTGTTGATTTGGTGAGATTAGGACTCAGTGCACTCGGAGCAACAGAATACTTGGAGGAGGTATTCGCATCCTATTCCGGTAAGCGTATTCTTTAATAAATTGTAGATGTTGTTAGTTCGTGAGGATAGAGACATTAAAATGTTTGAAAGCATTTCCCCCCCCCTTTTTTATTAACAATTATACGGTATTTCAGAAGGTAATTGACTATTTTAATTGTATACTTTGGGGTTGAACACAAAATGAAATTAAGATCTCATTTTTAAAATAACACTTAAGATGACAGACGAGACAGGTAATAGGATGTCGTCACACAATACTCTCAAATAAAATGTCAAACGTACATAACTAAAACCTGCAAAAAAGTACTGTTTTGCATTGGTAGCCAACATTCATTCATTGAAGTAGGTGGCATAAAATAATTTCCTGTGTAAAAACGCCAGATAAATGGCAGGATAGGAAAGGTCGAGGTTCGAATTATAGAAGGAGTACGGTACTTTTCTTTTAATGCCTGTATTTTTTCCTTTCCAACCTTATATCGCATTTTTAATACATCACCTTTAACATATATCGTATACAATAGTCGAATCTTGAGGTAGAACAATGTAGTAATTTAATTTGAATAAAATTAGAACTCTTTATATAATTGTAGAATTTTTTATTTATATATACTCTTAACTACTCTATTAACAATTAAATGAGAATGGAAGGAGTAAAATAATCATGCTTGTTATAAAGATAATACGTATAAATATTTAAAATATGACGTGTTTTTAAGAATTGTATGTGTAGAAAATATTAATACTATAATATTTTAAAATCTTAAGCTGTACTACATTTTTTTCTGTTGAATTCAGTGGAATAATCTCCGTTGCTTCATAATTAATATTCTTTTTTATAAGTGAACTTCTTGTGATTTGTCTTCTAAAAGAAAATCACGATTGAATATTTTTTGTTTTTAAATTTGAAAAATTCGACTGCGAACATTCAGTATATATATTATGTTTTTATTACATGTATACTTATATTATAGATTTGTATAATACTTGCTTTTTTTTTATTTTGTACCATTAATGCATCGGTGATCAAAGTAATTTAAATTGGCTAAATGTTTTTTCCGTCTCATATCGTACCGAAGACATCATAAATAAAAGCTATTGTGTGTGTTCTTTTATCTGTCGACGCTCTTCAGATCCACAATTACGCTGTCAACCACTTATCCAAAGTTCAAAGTCCGAAGTATACTAACGATTTCGCATATTTACATGCATTTCACTATAAAAACAAGAACCAATTACAAGTTGAAACCCGTTTCATTGGACATTCTTCCTTCTCGACTTCAACCTTACGCCACCGGTCAAAAATTAAAGCATCCCTTTTCTTGACGTAGGGTAGAAAGCAACTTCTCACCATGTAAATTAGACACAAATTGACACCTGTCATTGTATGAATGACAGTGTGTAACGCTAAGAGATAGTGTAGGTTGAAGATATGACTCCGATGCAGCTATCAGGGAAGCAGTTTTTATTTTAAAAACATTCTTTAAAGGCTCTCTGTGCTCTTATGGTAATGATTTACCAAGTTATCCGTCTGAAGTCACTTGTAATTTGGATAGATGGGCGTCTTGGTCATTAATAATAAAATCAGTTTTTGTTTTAATTCCAGATGTTTAAATCTTTTTAACCAGATTCGCTTTACCTTGCTGATCTTTTTTTTTTTTTTATTTTAAATATTAGATGTATCATCATCCGTCATTTTTGTCTTGTAATCGACCTCCAGTTTGATTGAACAACGCATTTTGAAGCCGGAAATAAGTTCGAAATCCGGTTTATGTTTACATTGCATTTGAATATTCATATTTGATAAGATATATTTTTTGAATTTTTGTTAGGATGTTCAGAAATGTGTTATGGAAATCAATGAGATAAAAAATTTTAAGAATACAAATGCGTTCAAAATTTGCTAGTTAAAACTAAAAGCTCTAAGATTACTGTAATGAGATTTAATTGTAAACTCTTACAAATGCTTTTAGCATATCTGTGACATAGATTAATGTCTAAACGCGTAATCTGTGTGTATTATATTAATCTATAATATTCAGAAAAAAAATGTAGACTTATTAGTAGTGCTGAAAGATATTTATCAATGGAAATGTTTATACATTTTTTTCGCACAAAATAAATAAAAAGTGAATAATAATGACACATTTGCTTCAGGTAGTTTTTTTTTTTAAATTCATTTCATTTCTCATATTAAAAATACTTCAAACCTGTTTGAATCTTGCATTATCTTTTTGTTTGTTTTATTTAATGCCGTTTAGATAAGTTTTCCCAGAAGCAATAACGATGTGATAAACATTTCTAGATGTAATGCGAAGAAAATTATTCTTCTTGAAACGATAAAATTCGTGAAGAGATATCATGAATTTATTAATAATAGTATTATTAATTTAACAGGAAATACCAATATCGTAACTGAACTTTATATTTGCTCTTTTTTTTATACCAAACCAATTATTTCTCATAATTGAAAAGCATTATATTCAAAACTTGTTATAATCCATTTCGAAGCATCAATGGATATGTATTTATAAACTAAAAATGTATTAAAAGTTTTTCCAAGTAAATATGTAACAACAGCAACTTATGATTAAATAATTTAAATTCTACTGAAAACATTTATTTGAGGTTTCCAGTAAGCTGCTTAAAAAGTAGTTAATTCATTCAAAAAAAAAAAAAAAAAAAAAAAGTATAAAAAAAAAAAGGTGAAAACAAAAAAATGTGGTCGAAATAATCATGCACTACATATTTCTACGCCTCGTTCGACAAATACAACAATAGAATGAAGTATAATCAAATAACAAATCCTTTCTATCTTTCAGAAGCTTCAATGAAAATAGACAAGTGAGTAAATTACAAAAATAAAATCGGATAAAAAATAGTGATGAGTACCTGAACAATTTGAATTAAATTGTTTTAATTTTGTATTATTTTTTTATTCCATCGTGAAAATTAAAAGATTTTTTTATAGTGAGAACTAATTAATGATCCATGTCAAAGAACAATTTTGTTCGCTTTTTCCCCCTTCGCACTAATTCTGAGTGAAACAACGTTCCCATCCCCCCGCCGGCAATCGGTTCATTTAGCTTCGTTTAGTTCTGCATTAAATGAAAGATTGATTGTATTTTAATCGATCTGTGTAATGGATAATTTAGATATTAGATTTAACAACCCTTTCTAGTGAAAGATAACTTATTATGTTTCATTCTCAATGAATTTCTATCAAATAAATATTTGAATAAAGGGCTATGAATAGAGAGTGTTTTAAAGAAAAGAATTTCGAAGCTTTAAGTATTTATTGTTTGGTTTGATTTAATAAACATCTAAAACTCTTCTAAGTTTTTAAATAATATTTTTGCTCCTTAAATATTAAATTGATGGTAACAATTAAAACGGGTATTCATTCCTGGGTATTAATTAATATATAGTTTGAATATCAAAATTGTTTTAATATAAATTATTTAAGTCATTCTTAAAAATGTCGTTGCATTTTTTTATTATTTTGCGTAATTTTAAAACTTAGTTGTCAATGAACCATTTTTAAAATCCAATGTGTGGCATCGAGCTTTTAGCTTAAAAAAATGAAAATTTATTTATATTTCGTATTGGTTAAGTTTGAGAATTAAAAACGAAAATTTTAATGAGAAATTGTTAAAATTTTCTCATTTTTTAATGATATTTGTGTCCATTTTTCATGTAGAAGAAACTAAATTTATGTAATGAATAATTATTTCCTTTGTAAATTTTTATGTATAGGTTAGAAAATTATTTAACTCTCTTTTTTCCTGAAATTTTTTTATCATACTTGACCAAATTAATTATAAAATCTCTGTTAATTATTCAAACAAAAGAAAGGTATACCCAAAGAATCTTGGGCTTGGAGTATTAAAAGAAAAATAAAGAGAGAGAGAGAGTTACCATCAAAAGGCCTAGAGTTTAGAAGAAGGTAACTGAAAGAATATTCAACACGAGTTCTTTGAATCTCGGAAGATGAATACGTTTTTGTCACGTGATACTGAATTATCAATAAAAACATAATTGATAATTTAGCTCGTGAGAAAAGTGTCTTTTATTTTTTTTATCTTAACTACAGGTTAACAGGATTGTGCCGAGAAAATTATTACAGAAATTTAAATACCATTTAAAACTATATTTAAACAAAAAAAAAAGATCAATTTTTAAGAACATTAAAATGTAAAGTAGGAATGCTGATTTTTATTGAATTGTTAACGTTGTTGAACAGCTCTATTTATAATAGACTGAATAATTTTGAATGATAATCAGATGAAGTGTGTAGGGGTATAATCCATTTTCATAAAACTTGTTTAAAAGATAATATATATGCTTACATGTATTTTGATTAGATTTTAAGAAGCTAATATCTGTTAAAACATCTTAAAATGAAATAAAATGATTTGTTATTCATGAAGTTTTAAAATAATTTTTTTTATATATTTTACTCCCCCTCGAAAGCCATTTTCACTATACAGTATAGATAATTATATTAAACTACGTTTATTTAGTAGAAATGGATTGTCTAAATAATTATGAATCCTTTTCTGCGCTAGGCTCTTTGAAGTTACTTATAATTATCCGTGATAGGTAATCATGTTGCGGGATGTTCTTTTAGTTTTCCCGACACCTAATGAGAGGTATTTAAAGATGCTTTTTAACACGTGTTAACATTTTGTTGTTTTGAGAAAATGGTGTCAACAAAAATGTGTGGGCATAAAAAAAAGGATACACGGTGTTAGACTCAAAAGATTGACATTCGAATCCATTATGATTACAGAAATTGCATTCAGTTTGCTTAAAGTATATTTACATTGCTAAGATATATTTAATTTAATATTTTACCATCTGCTTTTACTTAAATATCCGAACAGAATATTATTGTTTACTTCAATAATATATCGTTTGCTTTCATTTTAATATTTAATTTAATGACTGGTTTTTAAAGTAAAATCATCTGTTTTTATTCTTTTGGTTGTTAACATTGGCAATGTTTTTGTACTGTCGAATTGATTTGCTTGTGAAAGTAAAAATGCATTAGAAATTTGAAGAATGTATTTTCTTTTCTTGATAGTAATTGCTTCTGTGGAGCCTGAGGCTCAGAAATATGCCTACTTAACACTAAGTAATATTCATTTTGAATAATTCTACTTTTTCCGAGAACTTAACAGGAAAAAAAAAATAGATAAATAAAAAGAACCGTTAGCACATGTGAAAATGAAATTAGCAAACCCAATTTCAATTCTTAATATATTTTTTTCAGATGTTCCAGAAGTTTTTCAGATGTTTTTATGTTTTTTTTTTCCCCCTTTATGCCACATAAGCTAACTTGGAACATGTGGTATTATGATTTTATTGTAGTTTTCAAAAATCATCTGAAAAACTTTTAATTATGACACTGTATATCGTTCCAATATTATCTCATTCTCCTTCCATTAATGTTTAATACTTACTAATCAATACAGTCTCAAATTTGTAAATGAATCATCAATTTTGAATGTGATAAAATTCCTTTTAATCGGATCTTAGATTATTCAAAAGTCAATACATGTTTTACTATATTTGTGGATATTCCCCCATACGTGTCGGACCCTAATCAATAGACTAATGTTGTAATTTCGTACTTAGTTTCTGTGAATTATTCGGGTGCTAGTCTTTAATAGATTTAGAGATGAGGATCCGATTAACTGACCCAATGCAGAACCTTCCTGGCTGTGATCCGATAACTTCTTACGCTTGATAACGATAACTTCCAACACGATTTCTTGAACCTCGATCAAGTGACGAGGACGACATCTCAGCTGGAACAGTTTTTTCGCTACAATGTATGCATGAAATTTAAGGTATGCGCGAACCAAAAAATCACCGTTTTCGAGAAAATTTTCGAAAGTTTCTTTATTACATTTTATTAAAGGCCATTATTTACGATTTCAAAAATTGTTTGCATTTGTTTCTAGGGTAGCTAGAAACAAAGTTATAGCTCAGATTTTAAACTGGAAAATTCAGTTTAAAGCGATCGGAAGTGTAATTTTTCCAGGATCCAAACTGACCCATAGAAATGTAAACAATGCATTGAAACGGCCGTTTCTTTATTTTTAAACGATGTGAATGCACAATTTACTTTTTAAATATAGAATTTAGTTTTATTCATTTATTTATTTTAGTTATAGGTACACCTGGAAACTATTTCTTCATTTAATTTTGATTGATAGATTTGCATTTTCTGGAAAATTGCAATTTTCACTTTTTTTTTTATTAAGAAACGTCTTATTTCTTAAGAAGTGTTTCATATATTCAAATGAAATTTTACACACGCACAACTATGTTCTGTACAATTCTAGGTATGTTGTGTACCTCAAACATAACTTTTAAGCATTTAACTCTTTATTTTGGGGCTATTTTATTTTAATAAGTGATATATTTTTTTTTGTAAAATCATGTTGTGTGTATAAGTTTTGGAAACTTCAGTAAGTTTAAGAGATAACTACATTTTTCTGCTTCACAACACAGACATATGTAATATTAAATATATTGTTGAAAGAACAAGTGAATTATATTAATTAGAATTTGTTACATGAACTTTAGCGTAAATGTAAATTTTTACTAAATTTGAACCAAATATGGCCAAAATTTGGGGGGGGGGGGTCATTTAAATGACTTTTGTATTTATAATTTTATATAGACCATTGTAACTAAAAACATAAGTGTGCTTCATAAAAATTTCTTTTCTTTTTTTTAAAAAAAAGTGCTCCAAAGGTAGGCACGTACCATAAATGATCACCAAATGTCCGCATTCATAGGATTTATCAGAAAATGCATAAATTTGCCATTGTCACTTTCTGCTATCGGTAAAAGTTTTACAGTAGATTGATGACCCCTGTTTCTTACGCGCTCGTCAGAGAATCGAGAAACAAAATTATTTGTCTTTTTTTGTTGCTCCAGTTGTATTCTAAGAAATTCTATAGTTTTTTTTTTTTTCTCGAACCTGAATTCCCTTTCTTCTCACTGTAAGGGGGAGCAACTTTCGTAGTAAATTCCCACCCACAAGCCATGTTTCCTACCCTTCTTTTTGTTTATGTGCATGGGAAGGGGAGAATGTACCCCTGCTGTAACCTCTCACCTGAAGTTAAGATAAGCGTTGAAAGACGAAGAACAGTGTCCAGAGTAAAAGTAAACACTAGCTGAGACAGAGTGTAGAAACCAATAAGATATGATTATCGTTTCTTTCTAAGAAGTAAGTTCTATTTTTTCAAAATATTTATGTAATTTTATATTGCACTGAAGTACAAGTTTATCTTTTGAGGAGGCCTTTTAAATATCAGGATCGATTTTTTTTTCTTCGTTTCCTTTTCAATTATCGGTTTATATATGTGTATTCTGGAAAACAGATCATGGCTCATTAAAGGTCGCAACGCAATGGAAATGATAACGATGCCTCATTCTTCTTTATTCGGATACAGCGACTGAATTTAAATTTCATTTTTTTATTTATTTCCTTTTTATTACAACCTTGTTCTTTTTATGGAAATGAATATCGCTGGAATTGCAGGATGTTATTTTTTTTCTTTTCTAGATTCTGGATAAAATGTATTCTACAAACTATTACTATTCCAGGTGACAAGCGAATTTAGACAGACGTATTTGTAGAATAGAAGGACGTAGAAAGTAGTATGCTTAAGAAAATGTTTAAATTATCATTGTTTCTTTCTGAAAGACATACGTGATCAATTATATGTTTCTATTGTTTCATTATTTGCTTTTGAAAGAAATGTATCAAAAGAAAAGTCCATATAATCTCCATCTTCCTTTAAATTACTGCAATGACACAAAAATCTCCCGTGTTAAAATGAAACGTAATAATCATCAATGAATAAAATAAAATAATGAATAAATTTTTAAGGCGATTATAAAGTTAAAAATTTTGTGTTAATTGTGCGATGTGAGACATAATTGATGTAGTTACAGAAAATTTTTGAAAGAGCGTGAATTGACATCTATTCACCATCGTATTGTTAAAATGGCAATTTATTAAAATGTGTGTAAATATACTATACATTTACTTAAATTTGGCAATGTATGTGTCATGTATTGTAGAAATATTGATTTTGATGGACTGCACAATTACGAATATATTCATCTTAGATTATTTAATCTATTAGATTGACAAAGATAGAAGCATGTGTTTCGTAATATAAATTAAAGACACGCTTCTTCTTTTTGCCTATTATTCTTACTTTCAATATTAAATGAAACCAATGCACTGAATTATTAAATACTGAAAGGGTCCCGAAAGTCATAAGATCCTTGCGATTTGGAAAATATTGATAGGATTTTGTTTTCCTCAACTTCTGATTATAAGTTAATATTGCGAAGTACATCGTAGAGTAACCCATTTTTGTAATCATGGTGTGATGTTTTTACTGATAATGTTTTAATACGAAGCCGAGTAAATTGTAGATGATGTGCTTCAATAATTCTGGAATATTTTCTGTTTTTCGCTGGCTAAAATCATTTGTAAGCAAGTGTATCGATCGCAAATACATAGTTATACTGACTAAATACATATGAATTAAGAGTATATAGGATACGAAAATAATTTTTATGATAGAAACGTCGAATTATTTCGAAAAAAATATTAAGTAAAACAAGAATGATCGTATAATACATGAAAATATTTCATATAAAGTTTTTCGGCTATTTTAAAACTTAATTAGTTAACATTGGTGCAATTCAATCAGGTTAACTGTTTTGGCATCCTGTGTATACTTCTGGAAACTTTAAGAGCCTTTAATTAACCTTTAACCTCTTAAACTTTAAGTGCACACTTGGAAATCTTAAAGAACCAGAAGCAAAATATTCAATCACACAGAAATATGACTCTGGAAACGTTTCACTAACAAACGAACTTTAAATTATGCTTTCAAGTCTGGATAAGTCTCAGGTAAATATTGAGAAATATAAATAATTATGTGTTGTAAAATTTCTCGTAATTAAGCCACGAACTCAATTTATTACACATCATTCAATTGCAAAAATATTTTCTGTGAGTAGCACAAGGCTCTCCAAATTTAACTCGTTTATACTCTGAACGCGGCGTTCGTATTCAGAGATAGAAGTTACTGACACCGTCATTGTAGATAGCTTGCCTTATAAGAAATGTCCTTGAATCTTTCTTAAAGAATTTGTGTCAATCCAATAGTGATAATTTATTCCAGAATTTTAGTATGTACAAACAATACGTATATATGAATTTGAAACGAAAATAAAGCTTTGAAATTTCTATGCAAGAAGTTATTTTTTGCCCCATACTATTGCACATGATGACATTTTAACTATACTGAGGTGTTCATGTGAATTATTTCTTAATACATTTAAATGTCCTTTTGATGTTCTCTGTTTTTAAAGCAAAGAGGATGCTATCCGTGGAAACAAAGCAAGCGATATTGTGTTAAAACTAGCCATTGAACATATTTGAAGTGTTTGAAAACTTAATCATTCCTATGTACAAGTATGTTGCATTTATAAATGATAGGTGGTAATACATATGCTGATTTATTATCAAAATGTAAATAAACTCCAACTTGTTTGTTTGAATTCAGCACTGATAAGATATATATCCATTTCTTCACCACGAATTTCAAGGATTCTAGAATCTTCGAGTAGGTGAAATCTATGGCAATATCTAAAAATTTTATTTTTATTTTCTTTCTAAAAAATTCGAAAGTAAATTGTTTTTTTTTTTCTTAAATTTTCTCAGCGTTTTGTATGATCGGTCTTTGAACGAAGAAAATTATTTGGCATTTTTATTTATCAATTACACTACTAAATTTTATTTATAAGCTCTACACATAAAATTAAATTTAAGAATTAAAATTTTTCAGAAACATCCATTATGTTTCTGATATTAATTTTAGCGTATAGTTTTTTAAACCTATGATTTTTTTTCGCCTAGTTAAGTTTTAAAGTGCTCAATAAAATAACTGTTTAAAAATTTATTAGACATTATTGCATCTTTTTCTCAAACGATTTTAATGAAAATATTAAAATGTTGTCATTTAGAAACAGAACTCAACTGACGAGCTGACAAATTGATCAAAAAATTTCTACATTGTTTGAGTTTTGTATTTAGAAAAAAAGTAAATGAATGAATTACGAGTACATATGATTTAATTATTGAAAGCGAATGACTTCGCACGTATATATTTTGTATTTGACTCTTATATTTAAGGATCAATAGATATGAATAGTTATACTGATTCCTCTTGCATCTGATACTGAGGGGTGCAAAAAAGAAATGAAAATTGTTTAAAGAGAATTACGAATTACCTTTCCAGCATCTTAATTTTGTGAAAAATTATACCGAATTCTTTTTACCCTCTAACTTACATTATAGGATATTCTTTTTTTAGGTTACTAAAATCAAAATATATGAATTTACTGTTTATAGAAGTTAGCAAATTGCACAACCGCCTTTTACATACATTTGTTGGAAAAATAGATGTTGCACATACATTTATTGTACTCTTTAATATAAAACACGTCTTTTTGTACTTAAAGCTTTTAATTTACCATTGTTTATATTTATGTGCTTCGTCTAGAAAGTTTATTTGTTCTATGAAAGAAATTGAATCAATTTTTTAAACTCAAATTAATGAAATACGTAATAACTAACTTTTACTTAAGAAGAACTTCTGCTATCCAAACGCAAAGACGTCAGATACAGCCATCTAACTTGATGCTATATTTGATAATAATTTTTCACTTTTTACATCGTTGAAAAATTATTTCGAAACTTGGATCGTTTTTGGTAAAGTCATAGACAGAAGTTCATTGTGCTAAACTTTAGTGAACAATCCATAAATCATAAGCTACCTATAGGTCATATTTTCTTGTAATCGCGATCCTATGTCAAGAACCTGTCCAAACTCCCATCTGTCATCTCTTTTAAAGAATTTAGCTTTCCATAGATTGATTGGAGTATATTTATATATATATTCTTATGAATGCTTTTAAATACCACAACAAGACAAAACATTTAATAATCATAAATTGAATGTCTTGGGAAAAAAGATCAGCAGATTAATTTCGGCTAAATATTTTGAAAAGATTATTAATTACCTTCAAAAAAAGTTATTTGTCTTACAACAAAGAACTTTTGTTCACAGCTTATAAACAGTCGGCTGACAAATGCGTGAATGAATAGTGTGAATTCTTGCGAATGAATTCAGCAAGAACTTCATTGATCGAGATGATTAATGAGCTCAACTAATTACCAAATATCCTTTTTAAGCTATGATGCAAAACTTTTTTTTTATATATTTTTCAAAGTAACATGTGCGTTTGTTTTTATGATAATAGAATGTTTTGTTGTAGGAAACTATATACAATTGGATATGCCCACTTGCATTTTACTTTCAGATTAAAGCTAAAGAAACTAAACCGAGATTTAAAGAGCATTTATTCGGGATCAGCCGAAAGGCAGTTCCTACCCCTTCCTCTTCCAATCTAATCGCAAAAGTCTCGCGGATATCAGAACCCCACGATCTGCAAGATTCAACACTTGCAACATTTAAAAATTGATTTCTTTACTTATTTATTAATTCCGCTGCATTTTTAAACACATTTTTACTTTTTTCTTAAAATAATAAATACGTAGGTTTTTTTTTTTTTATTCCTGCAGAAAATCTCGTTTTTACTTATTTATTCTATCTCGAAATTGAAAACAGTTTAATGTAACTCATAATCTAACTCAATACTCAAAAAAATATTTTGCACCTTAGAAATTTTATGTATTGAATCATAAATGCCCAAGAAATTATACATTTTGAAGATATTAGCAATTTGTGGTTAAATATTTTAAGGGAGAAAAATTGTTTTTTACAACTATTGTTTCCTTGGAAGTTTATGTTATTTTGTGTTAATGCTAGTTTGTAGAGGAATTTAATATGGAGCGCTCTTTTTTAACAGTAAGTTGATTTTCAGTGTAATTCCAATAAGAATAATTAATAACTTGTAAGTGCCATATCGATTCAGTTGTGCAATTTAGCAGCAAAAGATTAATTTCCATTTAAAAATTATTTCTATTTCTTAAGTTACTTTTTTGTTATTAAAAAAGGTATAACATAACAACTGCGCATAAGCCTCGGTTTTTCTCGAGTCAGTCCTGCGTCTATTATATCGTCAAATTATTTTTTATTTTAAATTTAAGTAGATAAAAATCTTCCGAAACTGTAAATTTTTAATTATATATAATAGTTAAAAACATAATTACAGTATTTTAATATTAAACTGTATAACTCATTAGCATAAAAACGCATCTTGTATACTATTTAAGGAGGTGAACTCATTTATCTACATCAAATCAGTTCTGCGGCGTAATCTTGAAAAATGGAATATGCAAAGTTTCACATTTCACTTCTAACTTCCGTAATTATCATCTGAGAGGAGCAACAAACTCATTTCTTTCCAACGGAAGATACTTTAGAAATTAAAAGATGTTCCCGTACTTCTGAGAAGAAAAAATCGATTAAAAATAACTCATTCTATTAAAAGATTTAAAAGATTTCTGCCGTCAGTCAGTAATTTTTTTTTTTCTTTTTTCGCCTTGAAATAGTATTTCTTATATTGTTATTTGTAAAATTCTTCAGTAGTATTTTGAATACCTTGATTACTGTCTTTCTAATAGTTTCGCAAGAAAATTCTGTGTCGTCAAGTATTTGATTAAAAATATTTTTTTTTGGTGTATCGGAAGACTATGATAAGTGGATGGCACATTCCGTGTTTTTATTTCCGAAAAATTTTCATAAGTTTATGTATTAATTTCTCTTTAAAATAATCATGTAGAACAGCTACATCTGCTTCCAATTAAAAACAAACACGTCTCTAAATTATTTTGTGATATGGTGTCTAAGCTTTGTTACGCAGGCTCTTGGCTACTCTGATTTTTG
The DNA here is from genome assembly GCA_019974015.1 of Nephila pilipes. NCBI lineage: Eukaryota > Metazoa > Arthropoda > Arachnida > Araneae > Nephilidae > Nephila > Nephila pilipes. The sequence goes on along the minus strand of BMAW01122169.1, from coordinate 987,677 downwards.
TAATTCGTGAAAAAAACTAAATATTATACGTAAAAAAATCATTAATTTTTATGAGGGGGGAGTTAAATTCTTAATACTGGAAGTACCATAAATAGCGTGTAAATTAACACCGTCCCCGGGTGGTTAAAACTCAGGTGCGACCACTTCATCGAGATAGAAATGAGTAGCCGATAAACTGATTTTTAACTTAGTACTACATTAATTAAACAAATGGAATTTTTTATTTTCTTGTTTGTGTGTGCATACATATATACCGTTAAACCTTCATTTTAGCGCTTCCTCTATTAACCATTATTCAATATTACGCAGTTATCTTATTTCGCTAAATTTCGATTTGTATTTTCTTTCCGTTCGTGAGGATCTTTAATAGTTATATTACAACTTCATTTATTATGTAGATCAATTGAACCTGTTCAAAATGCCGGATAGAGAAGAAGAGGAAAAGTGTATTTATGTGTAGTTATTTGGCAATATTTTTGAGCATGTGGAAACCATGGTACAACATTTACAAGTGTGTAATGTACATACATAATTTGCTAAACATGCACATGCATTTACTTTATTAATTAGTTACGTGATAGTAGAGCTTTGGCCATGCAGTGTGCATCAGCTTTATGTATGGTGTGCACATTAATAGTGAAACAGTATTTGCTCTTTGTAAAAGACTTAGAATACCGCTTAAAACGTTTTTGGTTTATGTGCTGCAATCATTGACATTATCTTATAAGAAAATCTGTAAATGTTCTATTTGTTCATTAAAATATAATTCATATAGTATTAGATATTAGTTAAAATCAATGAGTGTGAATATAATAAAATAAAAATGACACGGAAAAAGCATTTCGCTCGACGGTTAAAAATATATATTTTGAAGAAACTGGAAAGCTTTGAGCGTCAACTCGAAGCCAAGAGCGCTTTAAATATGTTTACCTTTACTATAAGAACACTATGAATTTTAAAAAAATGACAAAATTGAGTTCTCAGCAACCACAATGTTTTCTGCTACAGAGATCACCCTATCCAGAAGCAGTCAGTGTTCAAGAGGAAATGGTGAAACATATTTTCATGAGGATTGATGATGAAATCGAACACAATATTCCACTAAATCAGGCAATAATCATACAAGAAACATAAAATTTATATCACATTCGAAATCAAAGTTAGAATATGAGCAAAAACTTTGGTGTGATATTTGTTTTAAAAAAAGGAGCAACTTTAACAACTATTGAGATATATTGCTCCAGATTTTCCACCCGTTTCAAAAACTATGACTGAGAGCGGGAAATTATCCTCCGGAACTAATTTTTAATATAAACGAAGAGAACACAGTTTTCTCTCTCGAACAAAAACAAATGCTAGGATTCTGAGTGTGATTTGAGGAATTTAAATGAAATTCTGTTATCTCTGCGGATATATTTTTCAGAATGCGACAAATGACACATGATAACTTCATCACAAATAATGAAGATTTTCCGAAAAGTTAGGACCTTCATTTCAAAAACAAACTTATTTTAATTACGTTCGCGTTAATTTCATGTTACATATTATGCAAATAAAAATAAGAATAACTTTGTTTATTTTTAGTCGCGTACACACATACACACACATTTATATATATATATATATATATAAAACATAAATTATACTTTTGCATTTTGCATTTATAATAATTTACTGTATAATTATGGGAATAGTTTGCATAATTATTTATTTTATAAGTATTTCTTAGTTTTATTAATCTTTTTAAAAAATAATTTTATTGAATATTGAGGCACTAAATGGTGGCTTATTTTTAGATCTTTTCATTTTTACAAATTTTAGCGTTTAAATTATTTTAAGAATTTTATTTATTGCTGTGAAAATTTTTAAAATTATTTGTCACTTTCTACCATGTACAAAGTTTTTGAAAATAATCTTTGAAATTAGTAGAATAAGCAAATTTAAGTGAATAAATCTTTGTTTCGCAAAATTAATCACTTCAATCGTTTGGCGGTAAAATCTTTCTTGGCAATAAATATATTGCGACATTTTGTAAAAATGGATTAAGTACTGTGGCGTTTGTCCGTCATTATTCGGCTCTTGTGCCATATTTCAATTTAATATGTTTAACCTGAGTGATAAAACGCTAATTGAGAAAAGACGAGACTGAACAAGCGAAATTATTTATTATCTATGCAGAATATACAAGGTCGCTCTCACTAAAATATTACGTAACTCACAGCTCTCATTTGTGATTTAAATAGGAAATCTCTTACCAATCCACTCGTTGTTGATTTCAGCACTTTCTTTGATTGTTACCACGTAAATTAATGCGGTTTATGGAATTCAGTTTAATCCACATAACAAAGAGAATAAATAACTTTTAGCTTAGTAACAATGTTCGGGCTGCCAATCCTCAACCTTTATCTACTTCTCCTTTTCCATTTGTTGCATGTCATTAAAATATCATTATACCTAAATCACTTCATTTCAACCTTGATCTAATTTACCTAATCACTTTTCATTTGGGTTTGAAAGAAATCGTACTTTTATGCTATTTAACTCTATAAAAGTCTCCGAGGTTAGTGAAGAGAAAATATCGGAATAGCCCAACGTCATAATGCATCATTTCTGATTACATATGTGGTAAAGGTTTTCTTAGCTTTTTTTTAATTAAAATTATTTAATAATGTGTGCAAATTAATAAATGTATTTTTAATGGATTAGAGAATTTACTTTGGTTCAATTAAATTTTGTTTCCGTTGTGAGTACTTTCTTCTTTTTCTTTGATTGAACTTCTGTTTTGTTTTGGGGTTTGTGCTTGGTTTGATTTAATACTATTTTGTTATTTTGTGTAATTTTCCGGATATTTTCAGTTAAATCCGTTATACTTTTCACACCTTTCTCAGTTCGAAGTCTGAGACAGCTTAGAATTACTTCGTCTCCATTCTTGAATTTTAATCTCTAAATTCTTTTCTCTTGAAAAATGCTTCATAGTTCTTGGTTAAGCTTTGATATATTGTACTTGTTGTAATTTTTTTGGAATTACTGGTTATATTTTAATTTTTAATTATTTTCATGTTTATTATGTATTCTTGATTGTTATATAACATTATACTTTCTGCATTTTATCACATTTTTACATTGCAACTTTAAATATATATATATAAAAATCTAGACTTGGAATTTTAAAATGTTAGAGCTTTTTTTTGGGTTTATGTCTCCAATTCTTTCATGCCTTTGTACTTTTGTATGTATTGTAGTTTACACTTTTCTTGTTTTCGTTCAATTATATTCTCTTTCGGATGAGTTTGGTGATGCAACTTTCTGGATTTTTTTTAAGCAATTTTTCATTTCAATTTTTAAATGTTTTGTTTAGTTTATTAAAACTTGAATTCTCCAATACCTTTTGTGATTACAATGTATTAAATTTAAACGTTTTGCCAGAAATAATACTTCTCCTTATGCTATAAAACATATTTTGAATACCATTGGAGAAAAATAAAATATCATTCAACTACAGTCAGTGTTCCATCTCCCGAAATTAAGAACTAGAGAGAAACCGCCATGTCCAGTTTTCCGTAAGCAGCACACACACGAGCCGAGTAGTTATTAATTACTTTCCTTTTTTAATAGGACATGAGCCCCTCCCCTCTACTTGAGAAACGGCCTTCAGTGAGGTTGAACTTTAATCGTTGGCCGTGTTTGAACCGCCATTGAAAAGAAGCCGATGACTGTGGAATAATCACCTTGACAGAAGAAATCGTCTACTCTTCACGAACACATAAAAACAAATACAAAACAAAGAGAAGAGTTGAGTTGCACCTGAGGGTCGTACGATGAGGTGAATTGATGAGTTCATATTTGGAGATATGAATTATGTAGGGTCATATCACGGCGTTGTGGAATGCTTCCGGAGTGCCGAATGTTATTGAGTTTGAAATTCAAGAAATGATAAAAATGTCACGTGACAGTTGTATTTCATGTTTTTATTATTTTTTTTTATTTATCGTTCTTCGCAAGATGTGTTGTTGCTTTTAGATGCGTTTGTAATAATACAAAGCTGTAGATTAAATTTTAAATTGTGATTTTTCCCCGAAGAAAACTTTATATATTTTATTCTTTCGAATTCCCCTACCCTCTATTAATATAGGAATTGATATACAGAGCAAAAAATCTCGATATTTTTTGGTATTACTTTTTTTTTAAAAGAAACAATAGTGCGGATAATTAAAATGGTTTTTTAAACTCAGTTTTAAAGAACTGTTAGGTATTTCCACTTCATATAAATAATATATATGTATTAAAATTTATCATGCTCAAATTCGTTCTAATATATTAAAGTAAGATTTGCTTTTAAAATGAATTTTATGGATGTTTATTTAGAAATATACTTTGCTCGTGAAGGCTTAATATATTATTAATTGATGACGTGTTTTTGTGTCTTCTACATAATTCTATACAAAATAACAATATTAAAAACTGTTTTAAATTTTATTATTATTGTCTTAATATTTTTGAGCTTCACAATTCAGTTTTAATATTAAACAATAATAAAATTTATGCTATAAGTTTATAAGGAAAAACGGGGTTGTGCCATATTTCTTGAGCGTTTAATTTGTTAATTGTTGTGTATGTATGCAGAATGAAAATTTGAAAACAGTTTGTAGTGATAAACAGTTTGATATATTTTCACACTAAATGAATAAAAATGCTACCGAAATGCTTAAAATGTTAATATTTTGGAACATTATGATTTATTTTAAGCTAGTTATTTTTGGAAGAGGTAATGTACATGGTATTGTTTAAATTTGAATTGAATATTTAATTCTTTATTTGAAAAAAGTAGATGTTTAAATAAACAAACAAATACTGAATTTTTAATTCTGATTACCGCATTAGCTCGAATATACCGTGATACTTTTAGACTGATCATTTCCGGTTAAAAATTGACTTGCGCTAAATTCAAGATCTATGTAATTGTATTTACTTCTTGTTACTTTTTCCTAATATTACCTAATTTCTTTTGCGTTACTTAATTTTATTGCCATAAATGTAACCTTTGTTGTTATTTTTTTTTAAATAAATGTTTATCTGACTAATTATACTTTCTTTGAATCCTTTTATGTAAAACGAATGGTTCGCATTAAATTCATCATTTTTTTTTCTAACCATCTTTATAAAAAATTTTGGTGTCGCGCTAAATTCGATGTTGTGTTACATTCGGGTTAATACGGTAATTAAGCTATTAAACAATAGCATGTAAAATTATCAATACATAATTATTAATTTAATAACTATCCTCTCTATTAACCTTTCCAGTATTATACTTTCTTATAGTTCTTTTAAAAGTACTTAAATGCAGTACTTCCCAATAATAGATACCCACCGGGCCAGATATTTTGTCCCTTACAAGAGGCTCCACTGTATATGTATATATATGTGTATGTTGCTTAGATTTAATTTTATTGTATAAAATGTATAAAACTCTTCAACAACAATTCATACAAATAGTAATGCATCCTCTTGTTAAGATGAGAAAAATTGCTTATACACCTGATAGCTAATACACTATGTGATGGGTTTATATAAATATTTTGTTGTTTCGGCTGAATTTCGAGAATCAAATGCATATTCCATTTTTGATACTATCTTAAAATTATCTTAGATAATTTTATCACAACTACATGCGTGATATTTTGATTTTCCCTTTATGTGAATGTAATGATATACGAGTGTTTTTAGTTACTAACTTGAATTTATATCAGTCATTATTTTGTGCTGCTTATTCTTATGAATGATCCATTTTTGCATTTTTTTTTAAATTACGTTTGTTAGTTATCTGATGCCTTTTAAAAACTTGCTTCGTTCTCAATAAGACCCATGTAGTGACCGGGAATGACAGAATAGCCCTACTGTAGCTCATGCGTGTCGTAAGAGTCGAATAAATGGGTACTCAGCGTCTGGGGGTATAGCCGGTCACCCTGCCCCTAGGGATTATATCAGGGGACCTCAGGGACTTGCCTTCTTTAGGTAGGAACGGGCATAATGACCCCGAGGCACCTTAGTGAACTTTTTCTTTCCTATAGGGTTTACTATCTTTAGTAAACATTGGTGACGCGCCCCCGTGATAATCTAGCAATCCTTCTCTATTTTCGACCTTCCTTCTTGTCAACCAATTTGTCTTTTCTTCAATTTCTTCATCTCTAGACCACAGTTAAATCTTGTTTGGCGCATCATAGCCATCTGGCTCTTGCGCCAATAAACTTTACTTTCTTACTTGACCCTTCTTGTCGACCAATCTCTTTTCATTGTTTCAACGTCTATATAACATATTTACCTTTCAACACATATTTACCTTGTTTGGCTCAGTATGGCCACATCTGGCTCTTGCGCCAATAAACTTCTCTATCACTCACTCATTCTCTACAAATTGTATTAAAAGCTTCTTTTTTTATATTAAAAAAAAATATACTTCAAGATAAGAAATGCTGCTATTATCATATTTTTTATTTCAACGGAAGTTACTTTTTCATGTCTTGCAAAACGCATTTTTTTAAAAAAAATACTTCAAAAAAACAACATTTTCTTGCGTCTACTTATAGTACATATGACACCTGTTGACTTGTGGCAAAATTATGGCACCCCTTCCCCTTTTGTCAATTAAAGGGGTTGCCCGCGTCATAAGATTAGACGAAACCTATTCTCATAAATGAGATGTAGGAGCGGAAACGAGCTCCGAGATAGACGACGAAGTGTAAATAAAATGTTATTTGTCAAAGACATGGACTTTATTAAGCCTTATTTGAGTTATTGAATCCAACCAGCAAGAGTAAGAAAGAGCCATAGCGCACGAAATATAGTCATCAAATAGTCAAACTAAATAACAAAAAATTTCCAAGACATTTGACTCCTGTCCTAAGCCTGTAATAATCAAGAAAAAGACTTATATTCTGAATCCTGTTTCTTTTTTTTTAAATTGCTTGTTTGTTATTGCTAATTTTTACCTTTTTTAGATTTTTGTTGCTTTGCATGAATTGAGTTATAATTATTGTTGATAGGTGTTTCAGACAGACATATAAAATCATTACTTCTTTCACTAATTCATTCTTTTTAATTGAATGAATAAAATAAAGAGCAGGATAATTAAAAATACATTCGAGTTTTTACTATCCATTTCTAAAATGCGACTTAATTAATGTAATTATAAAATTCGGTAATTTGGTGTTCTTTTTAGTTCTAAATATACTCGTATAAACAAATTAATCAACTGAAGAATTATTTATCATCTTACGCAGTTTATAGCCCTTCCTTATTTTGTTAATTAAAAGGCAATTTATATTTCAAACTCTATTAATAAATGCATTTTTTCCTTACTGTTAGGGCAGACGCGTCTGCATATCCGGAAGAACATCATTATAATTCAGAATAAAAGAAATCATACATTTTGTAAACATTCTCTTGTCTGTGTAGGATTAAATTTTTATTACTACTCACGTACTGAGTGTATGCCGTTCATAGATAATATACTATCTAAACTGATTATGTGAACAATTTTTTTTTCCAGAGCAAGTCGCTAACGACAGGAGACATTTATTAATATTTTATTTTCTCATTCAGCATCCCATTATTGATTTTCTTTTTAACACTGAAAATACTAACTCGGGCTACACGTTCACTTCGTGCCGCTTTTCATTAGCACTCCATATCAAAGAATCACTTTTTAAAAACAAGCGTGGTTATTTAAAGCAATTTTTTTCGTTTAATTATGAAATGAATATTTATTATTTGTTAATTATTTAAGTTTTAATTAGAATATCAAGATAATTAAATGGCTAATGAGTTTTCATTCATGTAATAAAATTAGAAGAATAATTAGAATGTATCTTACATATTTTCACATCTTTTTGTTTTTAAATATTTTGCTGCTTTTTTGTTATTCAATCGACAAATTTATTTTTCTCTATGATTGGGCGGACTTATAGTGTCTAAAATGTTCAGACACGAAAATATAATTGAGCATTCAAGTATCTAATATTTTTAATGTAATAATTTTTTTAAACAGTTTGTATGCATTGAAAATATATTGTAAAAGATGTTATTTTATATTAACATTATTTCGTAGTTCGCGTTTGAAATTTTATAAACTCTTTTTGTGACAAATTTATTTTTTGTGATTTTATTCTTCTTATGCATATTACTGTGTTATTTGAGCATGATTCTTAATAAAATACAGAACCATAATTCGATTCGTATAAACAGGTTACTAGTAAAATCCGTGACCAAATGTTCTTGAATCCACTTAACGATGAGATTTTTAACTGGAAACGTTTCTTCTTCATATTAATGTTGCAAATGATTACGAGTAACTTATCCATCATCGTTATCTTGAGATAAAAATTTGAATTCCACTGAACTAGTAATAAGTCTCAATTCAAATAATTGAGTTTTGATATTTTTGAATTAATTTATGAAGGAAATGACTGAGACAAACTATGATGGAACTTTTGAGTTGTTTTATTTATTTATTTTCTTCAGGGATTGACAGGGCTATGATTAAACTTTAACTAACACTATCTGAAAAAATGCTTAACACTGCTAAAAATACTAAGAGAATCGTTACGAATGCAGTTTTGTAATTATTTGTTATATGAAGCAATGACAAAATGCTTTGAGTCAATATCTTATGCAAATGATTTATTATATATATTTTTTTTGTGCAGCTGTCACTGGTATCATTGGCTACTGATCAAACAGAACTGGAAACTAGTCTGCAAAAGCTGAATGACCTGTGCCATAGACCTTACATGGTATGGTATAAACATTCCTTTTTTAAACAATTTACATAAATAAATATTAGCTTATGAAGTGCGACAATATGAAATAATTACAAAAGACTTATTATTAAAGTTGTTATTTTTTTTTTTTCTTTTTACACCATGATTAGTTTATTTAAAAATTTGTTGAAAGGGACCCTGTAAATGCACGAAAGATCTTAGAATTATCTAAGATGACTTTAAAATAACCTTATAATAAGATCGTACTTAAATGGTTTTATAAATTAAAATGATATTGCCATTTAAAATGAACCGCTACTATTCGATAGTTATACGATAAATCGAAACATTCGCGCAAATATTTTATAAACCTTTTATTGAGCATTAGCTAAACAGAATTTAACTACACGAAAAAAAATATTTGTAGAAGATTCTGAAAAATTCTGAAATTACGCCAAAAGTTCTCTAAGGTCTAAAAAGGGACAAATTAATTGCCATCAAAATCTGAATATTGTCTTAAAATTTTTGAACAAAACGCAAAGATGTGTCCATAACTATGCATTTCTTTAATTCATAATCATGATCAGAATTTAAGTACTGATTAGTAATATATATAATGCCTCTTTTAAAAAAACACAATTTTTATTGAAAATGAAAACTCTGTAATTTAGGTTTTGTCATGTTCTTAAAATTTTTTATTTACATTCAAATATTCTCAAATCCTAAAACTTTTGTTGCTTTAGAGAGATATGAACAACAGGAATAAAATAAATATTATCGGCATGAAAAATCTAAAAAAAAAAAATATTTTAATTCTTAAATAGAATTCACGAAGAGAAAAAAAAAAGCTTTTGATATGGAAAGTTAGCTCTAAAGCGAAAACAAAGTATGACTTATGAGTAATAACTTATTTTAAACGATTGTTTTCAAGAACTGTTATTGTGTGAAAAGAATGAATATGATTGCTCCAACTTGCAAAATGGTTCTTTATCTCTGCGTTTTGGAATTCAAAGATTTCACTGAGATATATTCTTTGTTCTCGAAATAGATTGACGACTATAAAATGTAAATAGGCAAACATTCTAAGATTTTAAAATGTTTTAAATTGAACAAGTTAATGTTCTGGGAATACCAGGAAATTTGGCTGTTTTCTCTATTGAATTGTTTGTTATTTATCTTAACAACATTTTTCAAATTTCATGCATATTTATCGTTAAATATTGTGTTTATTCACTTTTAATTTCATTTAAAAAATTTACTTCTAATTTCTCTGCTTGAGTTAATTAAATAAGACAAAGTAATATTTATAAGTAAATGAGTAAAGAATAAAATAAAACACACATAAAGATACATATATATATATATATATATATATAAATTAACTCCCGTATTTAAATAACTACCCTTGAATTAAATATGTATTTGTGAAAAAGCAGTCTCACATACTTTTTAATAAAAAGTAATACCCAGTGTTTTAATAATAGATATTTAGTTAAATTTTAGGAATTTCTTTATTATTTTGCATTTGAGTACAAATGAAAAATATAAAATAATAATTGACCTATTCATCAAAAATTTTATTTTATGACAAAATATTTTTTAGTTTAGTACAACTTTTTCTTCTCCTTTTGAAAACTTTTAAGATTAAACAAACGTTCTTAAAAACAACCTTTTTTAACTTCAGGAGGTTATCTCTTCCATCTTTGCGCATAAATTTCAATGAATAAAGACATATCTTTCTTACAGTAATAATGTTTACATACTGTAAACCAAGTTTTTTGCTGCATTGTTTCAAAATGATTCCCAAGATTAATCTTTACTAGACGTGAACGTCCTCCCCTGATTAGAATCGTGTTTTGTTGACACAAGATAAAAAAAAAATTAAAAAACTGATCTATCGTCCAAGGAAATTTATGCAGAAGAGAGAGTACCTCTGGTAAGGAACTCATTTGACTACTTCCCTGCCGTATATCCACTTGAAACATTCAAATGAGTGTCGTGAACCTATATGGCTTGCATTAAAGCAATGAGCAGACAAGGTTACCAACAGTTCCTTATTCATCTCCTATTGACCCTGTCAGTTGCTCCAGTGAATATCCCTGCTGGGTCATCAATAACCCCCTTTGGATACTCGTGTTTGACAGCCGCTTCACCTTATTTGTCACTTCACAGCATGCCTGGTGCTGATCTGGAACCTTTGGCGCTGTTGGAACTCATCTTGTTGTCGAGGTAGGAAAGAAATAGCATGGTGGAATGTCCGATATAGTGCACTAGCGTTTCTTGGCCTCTTAGGAACGTTTGTTTAAAGGTCAATAATTTTTTTTTTTTTTTTTTTTTTTGCCATTTGGGGGGGGGGGGGTATATTAGATATTGATCGAAAAATGTTTTTTTTTTATTATTATTATTCAGTAGACAATGTTATCAAAGAAAAATATTTGATATACGACGACCCCTCACCGTCTGATGAAATGAGATTGGCGTATCAAGTTGTCGTTGTAACATTTCTTTCTAGCTTATTGTATGTTTCTAAATTGAGATGAATTAGAATTTAGAATGTTGTATGCCTTTTAGTTACTGTATATCTAAAAAGTTCTGAAAGAAAACAAGTTTCTATACGAATTGCGACCATTTATCTTTTGATGAAATGTGATAGATTTACCAAAATTTTAGAATTATTCCAATATGTTTATTTTTGTTCCGAGTATTTATTTTATTAAAAAAATTCTGTGAGAAAATAATTGACTTGGATGTCAACAACTATTCATTGTTGATTGGTTTGAGATTATTTTATCAAATGTCGTTGCAGAGAAATTGCTTTCTAATGGAAAAGTCTTGTATTTAGATAATATTTAGAATTATACTTGAAATGTGGAAGAATTGTTTCCATGATGATGATCGTCATCCAAGGACTAAGTGATAAACAATGCATTCGGCTTAGTTTTTAGAGAGAATGTAATATGTAACCTTTATATAAAAAATGATTCTCTTAGGCGTATCAAATATAAAACTTCTCAAACATTAGCAATCACTAAATGATGTATTTTTCAAACAATTATGTAGAAAAAAAGACTACTTTACTGTTTTTTTCACTTATGTATCCTTTTCAATTTACCGTAATGAGACTATCAAATTTTTATTTTCATTAATGTAAAGCATCAAATTATTCAGAAATTTTTTTGATTAAATAATTATCAATAATCATATGAAAATTAAGTTCCCTCTTTAAATAGCATCAGAAGGAGAAAAAATCTGATATAATTTATCAAACGAATTTCTTGAGCTTATTAAAAATATCTGTTCATGATCAAAGAAATTTTACGTGATGGCATTGAACTTTGTGAGAAATATAATAAATTAATTATTCATAGATTAAAATTGTTCATTGAGTATGCTGAATAATATTAAAAATGATAAATTGCTGTAGTAATGTATAAAAAGCTATTGATCAAACTTAAGACGTTGTACAGAGAGAAATTGAATTATTTCAGGAACTGTATTATAATTTTGGTAACTTTTATAATATAAATTAATGTTTATATATTTTAATGTGTTGCATGTTTTTGTGGAGATCAAATTAAGTTTAAAATGTGCAATGATCAGCTTTAACGTTACGTTTATTTTATACAGGCAATTTCAAAAGTTACATATTTTTAATCAACATAATGTGTTATCTTAATTTTTATTTAAGTAAGAGTAAAAAAATTATCGATAATAAAATCAAATAAAAAAAAGCTTTGAAAATAATTTTAGGGTTACCATTTATAATGTCGTAATCATCCAAACATTTTCTTCTTTTACTTGGTTTCCTGCTTGGCTTAAATAGAGACGAAAAGGCGCCAAAAAGTTATAACATCGCTCTTAATTCATTATGTTTTATTTTTAATTAACCTTTTTATGTATATAATTGTAAATTTTTTGATTATTTACTGTACAAAATCTTATCTTGTCATAACAGTTAGGAAATGTTTTTCTTTAAAGTTACCGAAACTTTTCGTTTCAACAATGGGAAAAAGAGTTTTTGTATGCATTTCAAGGAGACTTACGTATATATTATTAATATTTTTTTTAAAAAAAAAAAAAAATGGAGAAAATAGAGGAATATGAAGGGAAAAAAAATTCCTGTTAAGAATAATACTTTATCATCAATTCGGTTTAAATATTACCTTAAATATAACAATAAAGTAAACCTTTAAAAAGCTGATTTTTTAAAAAGAAAACATTAAATGCTAGCTTGTAAGAGAAAGAGGGGGCAATTTAAAGTTTAAGAGTGTTTAAAGAATCTGATCAAAACTTGAACACATTTCCAGACTGAAAATTATCCTCATTTTCATATAAGTTTGCAACGTTGTAACGCATACTTCCATTTGTGATGCAGTATTCTAAAAATTTATGAACATTCCAAAAATACACCATTTTTTTTTTCTCGTGAATACGCCATATTAAGCATGCCAGTATAGGAGAGAAATCATTGAACACATTTTACTCCGGAAAAACGGCATTAATACGGATAGAAATGAGTTGTATTATAAAATACGCTGTTCCCTAAAGGATAGCGAAATCAGAATCTACAATTAATATTCCTAGTGCTTTTTTTTTTATATCTGAGAAAGTGTTCCAAATTCACGTCCTATTCAACATTGCGCGAAGACAGCGTTAAGCGAAGTGAGAAATACAGGCGATGGCGAATACAATGATGTCTATTTCAAAATAATGATTGTAATTCGACTGCAAAAGCTTACTTAAAAATGTGTGTGTGTGTACGATGTTTTTTTTTTTTTGTCCGCTTTCGACCACGGGTGAAACGCGGAGCGGTAGAGGAGCATAATTTTCCCTCTCAGACAGAGGTACAGCATCCCTACCTGCGCCAACTTGCGTATTTTGGTCACGTGTCCCCACTAAAATAGCAAATATAATACTGGCATAAATAAATCCAACGTTGTTCCAGGAAACATTTTGTGGGTAAGCGAGTAAATACTGACAGGATTAAAGCGACTGTAAGAGGCAGTTTTTGTCTGTGGCGTGTTGCGCGAATAGTTATCTCGGGATTTTTGTGTCACTTTTTTAGAGATGTAAATGCTTATGGAATAAGTAATGTTCCGTTTAATTCGCGAGTTTATCTTAAAATGGTATTTGGCTTCTTTTCTTTTTCTTTCTTTCTTTCTTTTCTTTTCTTTTACTTTTCCATAACGTTTAACTAATGCCTTAAAAAAGTTTTTCGCGTAGGCATTCCTCCCCTAATACATTATACGTAATAAGTGAAGAAATATGTATTGAAATACCGTTTTAGATTGGTGGATTGATTGATGATGTCCTATGTTATATTGTTGTAATACTTAATATACCCATGTTTGCCAAACGTTTATTGAAAAGGTGAAAGATAATTTTTTTATAAAATTGTCTGGATTCAGGTTTTGATTTGAACTTGAACTTTTAAAAAAAACCAACAAACTATTATAAGGATAAATATTGCATTGCATTCAAATTCATCAGGGTGTTAGATGCAAAATAACTGCTAACACTTTTGGCTAAACTCTTTTTTTTTTCCTACGGAAAGCATGTTAGAAAGAAAAAAAAAACATTATTCTAAATTGAAAGCAGAAAATTTGGTGAAATAATAAAGGAAACTTGTTTTATTTTTCGTTTAACCCTCGAGAGTTTAATTCATTATTACATTTTAAATGTGGTTTTATCAATCAATTTTTAATTAATTTTTGTTTTATATTTTTTATTAAACTACGTGTAATACTTCCGGACTCCCAAGGCTGTATTGCAATTTTAAAACTTCTGACGTCCTAGAAACAAACAAACAAATTTTGCAGATTTAGAAATGATTGCCTGCGTCAAGTTTAATAAGTTACAGTTATTTGCGTGCATTAAATTTCTGAGTTATTTACGAAAGGCAGATATTTAGTAAGAATATATATACTGAGTTTTAATATTTGGATGAAATATTTGTAATATATCCGCATATATCAGAAGATAATACAGGGAAACAAAATTCAGTGAATCTAAGAAGTATAAAAATAAAAATAAAAAGATCTGCATGACATCAAAATAAAATGTTTTATTGGAATACTTAATGGAAAAAAAGACCCGAAAAAGAAATCTATTAAAAAGGATTATTATCCACTAATAAAAAAAGCGAAAAACATTTTGATTTAAATTCATGCTCCGCAAAAGTGCTGTTTTAAGAATGAAGATAGGTGTATAAAAATTTTTTGTTAGATTTAAATGTGAACATTGTATTAAATTTTTTACAAGATTTATCTTTTCAAGAATTAATGCTATAAAAATGCTCACACACAAAAATGCGTTGTGGTTGGTTTCCAAATTTAAATGAACACACTTCCCTTACAATATTTTCAAAAACACAAAACAAAATTATTTTAATTTTGAATGCATGATTCACGCATGTAGAGCATGAACGCCTGCTTGCCGTTCAAAGGTGTAATCGTTCACCTTGTCGATGATTCTTGGAATAAGATTATTTTATGTTTAGCCTCTTACATTTACCGATCGAAAGGGTGAAAAGAAGATAAGGCCGCTTCATCTATTTGCTTATCTTCCAAATTTTATCCATAATATTTTCACCCAAGGTTTTTTCACTTTGTAATCACAAAAGCGTAAATCTTTCGACTTTGTGGAATGATATTAGGAAAAATCTTACTTTTAAGTGTTAGTATCATATTCAAAATTATCCCATTTGAGATAAAATTCATCTTGAAATAATTTGAAACAAGATAGCGGAGATAATTTTTCTTTTTTAAATTGCGGGTGAAAATGCGTGTTTTGAAAAATATCAGTTCTTTGATTTATTTCGCAACTTTTTCTTTTTCAATTAATAAATAGTGTGAATAACTTTAACCAATAATTTTATTTATCATTGAGGAAGAAGTATGTTTTGAAGTTATTTAAATTTAATTCATGAATTTAAGAAAGCATAAGTTTTCTTAAAAATGAATAAAATTAAACACTGAAGGTGAAAATATTTTTGCCCAGTTATATTTATTGGGTTTTGAGCAATCTCACATTTTGTTAATTGTTGATTTACTAGTTTTTAATTTTGATCAAGACGTGTCCATTTTTTTATATCAAAAAAGAAAATTTTTTTGAAAGATGGAAAATATATAATGTTTTTAAGGGAAGGGAAAAAGATGTATTTTTATTTCTTTCTAAAGAACACGAATAAAACTATTTATTCGTGAACTCATTTTAAATTATTACAAATGATTCATGAACTCATATTAAAGAATTCTTTTCATAAAATCTATAACAATTTCATTAACAGTAAAGTAAAAAAAAAAATAAAGTCACTATACATTCATACATATTACACAAATGTACTTGTTTTTACTCCAGATTTGTTGGACTATTATGCGCCGCACAGAATATTTTTATATCCATCGAAGCTAAGCTAGTTTTTAATTCCAGATTTGATTTTGCGCAGAATATGTTCACATAATAATTATTAATTATTTTTCGATATGACAAACTTTAATTTTGCAATGTGTTTTATCGACATAACCATAGATATTTCGGTGTTTTTGGGTTCCCCCCCCCTCTTCTGTCTTTTTTCAATGTTCAGACATTTTGGAATGTGTAATGAAATATGTATTATTTCCTCAAATTCCGTTCAATTTATTATTGAAATTTTTGAATTTGAAACATTCCTCCCGCTTTAAATGGATAGTTATCAATGGCATCGCACCGAGAAGCAAGACGAGAGCTGTTGGCGACGGACCTCGTAATTCTGTGCCTCGATCAAGTGACAACAAAACCTGAGCTGGCACCATCTTCTCCAAACTTCAACACCACGCCGACAGGAGAACTTGGGACCTCGACCTGATATAATGTGTATCAGCCTCGCTTCACAGTGGGTCTTTATTAGCTTTCGGATTCGAACCACAGGACTCGGCGAAATCAACGCCCGTCGCGAGTCCTCGATCATGACCATAAGGCTACCGCGGCCTTCTTTAGATGGAAGGAATTAGATATTCACATTAATTTTATAGTTTAGTGATTAATAGTTGAAACAGTATTTCGATTACTTTATTTCTGGTAGCTCTTTTGAATAATTCAGCTCATTTGACTAACCAACTACGGTGGCAACTTAGTTTACAACGGCTTCGCAGGCTTTAGTTTAGGACGCCTAGTCGATTGTTCCATTTCGTTCTAGCACCATCTACCGGCAGTTGAGTGATTTAAATTATCCTTATAGTAGTTGGTTAATCAATATAGAAATAGTATTCGAGACATAAGCCGGAAAAGAATTAATCGATTAACATAATTATACTTGTAGAAAATCATGTCGTTTGGATAGCGATGGTTTTGGGTAACGTTGATAGTCCTGGAACGGATAACTGTCGTTAACCAAGGTTCCATCACATAAAAAAAATTGCCCTCATTTCACCAGAAATGAGCAAAAATATTTTTCTAGCAGATTGAACCTTACTTATTGAAAGAATAAATAAACGCAAAACTATTCGTAAAATTCTGTATCTAAAAATATTTGTGTGGAAAATTCTGCAAGTGCTTGCGGTAGATCACAAATAAATTAACCTATTTTCGATATCTGGAATAATATTTGATTTTCTATTGACGAAAATAGCTACCATCGTTCTATAAACTTCGCAGCAAGTAATATTCTAAAGGCTGAACGTGATTATACAGAAGCTGTGTTGATAATTAAGATATAATGTAGCAATATAATTATTTTTCATTTGTAAATATTTCAGAGCAAGTTAAGAAAATGACGACGGTTTTAACATTTCGAACATGAAATAAAATTCTTGCTTTCCTTTGAGGGGGGGGGGGAAACGATGACCGAATCGCTTTTTCTAGTGCTTTTCTGGTGATGCAGTAAAAAATCAAAACGCATTATAAAACTCTAGAAAAAATCAATTATGGGAAATATTTTAAAACCTTTCAAGTAGGAAACGTCTATCTACCATCAATGATTCCTGATCAATCAACATCTTTTTCATATTCAAAAAATTTAGTCGCAATAGTAATGTTTTAGCATAGAACAACACAAATTGAAAATCATTCCGAAAATCACATTTAAGGGTAACTGTAATTTTGGGTTACCTTAGAACTTGTATTCAAGACAAAAAATAATAATAATACAATGATTTTTGTATGTTTAGGAGAAAGTATGAAAACTCTTGCTTTTAAAAGAGTAATTACTCGTAAATATGAAGCACATAGAAATGAAAGAGTTATTAACATATTCTAGTTATTTATGTTCATTTGAGCATTACATCATTAGTTATTGCCCATTAAAAATGCATCTCTTTCATAGGAATCTTTGTTTTTGTTTCGTGTTAAGAACTGCATATTGCTTCATTGTATTAAAACCATCCTGTCGTCATTTTACCATAATTGCTACTATGTTTATCTATTTCTAAATTCATTCACGCCAGCTGAAGAAATATATTAAATTATAAATTTTCCTGAACTCATCCAAGTATTAAATACTCTTTGACTTACAGTTGTTCTGAACAAATTCAAAATTTTCTTTCATTGACTGTTATATTTTTGTAATGATAATCATGCTGTAATAATTTTACTTGTATATTTTAGCTATTTGTTTGGATATGTTGTATCTTTGCATTTCACCAGTAACAGTTAAATATTTTTTTTATTGTTAACGATACTTAATTCTGCACATTTAGTCCTTCGGAAAACTGTTGGTTCTATGATTACAGAAACGGAAATGTGCAACATGTGCATCGTATTACAGAAATCACATGCATGACCGGTAAAACTTCTGCAAGAAAGTAGGTAATTAAGAATATCCATCACCCAGACATTCGTCCTGTAACAAGAAACATCCCTAGGCCTCCCAGTAATCCTTGTTCTGCAGCAGCCATCAGCTCCCTCTTTCCCAAAATTCAATAAATAGCTCAACTGCTCTCCCTATATGAGAAATCCAGATGCGCACTTCTATCCTAGTTGACAGATGTTGATAAATACCTTGTTTCCTCTGGAATCTCGTTTCTGAAGTATCCTCTTCTACCAATCTTTCGCTCGCTCTCCTTTTTTTTTTTTTTTTGGAAAGAAGCTTTCCCCCTTCCCCCTTTTGCCTGCGTGTCATTATCAACCTTCTTTCCGGCATTACTGGGTACAACATCTGGGATCACATATCATTCGGGTTGTACGATATTGTTGGAGGTTTGTGGGATGTCTCGTTATGTTTTTTCGACCTGTTCTAGTCATTGTCGGATTTTCAATCTAGTATGTACTGAAAATACTCCGAAAAATTCATGATTGTAAAACATTAGAACATATTTCAGCGTACATTTGTATGTTACTAATAGGAACATAACATTTACTTTCAATTGAGACCCACATGAAAAATTCTTGTAAGATTACCTGAAATGGAGACCCTGTTCAACTAATATAATTATGTTTGTCAATGGTATTTTCTTTGAAAGTTTTGATGGTAAAATGTTCCACTATATTCTTTAATTGCCAAAGTCGTTTATTGTGTTATCTAAATCTTGCTTGTGGCTGGCTCATTTAACAGATTTAATGTTTTAAAGAAAACTACCTATCTAAAACTTCTATGTTTTATGCAATAAATTCAATACTTAGGGTTTCTGTTTTTGTATATCTGATTTTATTATCAAACATAAATAACAACATTATTGAAATAATATTTCTCTCTCTCTCTCTCTCTCTCTCTCTTTTTTTTTTTTTTTGTAAACATGCTTTCGGTGTTTCCGCGAATTTGATTTTATTACAGTTTGAATATTTTAAATTGTTTCTTGTGTACCTATTTAAATGGTTTTTCTTCTGCGATATAACCATTTAAATAAATTTATGAACATTTCAAATATTTCCTTTTTTAGAAGTCTATTTAAACATTTATTATGATGGCTTGTGTATAGTCAAATATCTAGGGGAAATGTAACTTTTTTGTACTGTAAAATCCTTTACTACGCTTCTCCTTATTCTAAATATATAAAAAGAAATTTCTTAAGTTTTGAAAGAGGCTTACAAAGGCATACTATTGTAAAAAGTCTAGAGGGAAACGTCTCTCACACCGTCAAAAGTGAAAAAATTATTAAATTTTAAAGGAAATTTGTGGTCGATTTTGGAATAAATTAACTCATATAGAAGAGGAATTCTATTAAATAGGCCAAATTTACAAATTAACTAATGAAACTTATTGATGAAAATCATAATTTAGGGAGGAAAGTATCTCTCAAGAATATAAGTAAGTGAACAAAAAGAAAATGCTAAATGGGTAGTATTTTCATTACTGTTTAAAGGAAGTAAATTTATGTTCAGAGGGGATTATTCTTGAAAAGATATCTTTTGATTAACCTTTTTAAGACAGTGTGATAAGGATTTGGCTTATGCTCTCTTTTAATCGCTTTGAATACTAAAACAATTTTAAAAAAGTGTTTCGATTGTCTGCAGTCCAAAAAACAAATTGGATCAAATATATCCCAGGTTTCTTTATCAAAAAATCGATTAGGTTGAAGCCTAAGGCCCCGAAACGCACCAATGGCCCTGTCGATTTCTTTTATTAAATGGAGTATAATAATTTTAGAATTTTATTGATACATTTTGGCGTGGATTATGACATGACTTATATTAAAAAAAAAAAAGTTTTCCTAGCTGTTAATATAATTCGCAGTACTTCAGGGACATTCAGTCATCTTATGTTAATCCCGCATTTAATGTTCATTAGGCAATTTGAAGTAGTACGAATTAAATGTGGATATTGAATCCTGTGTGTGTGAAAGAGATACATGATTTACAACTTCTTTAAATTTTGACTTATGTAGTTGCTGAAATATCAATCAATTGTCAAATGTGAGCATCATCTTAATTGTTGGAGATATTTCACATTTAATATCGCAATGGACGTAGCATTCCAATGCAGAGCACAGGGCAGAAACGTTACAGGCAGATCCCTACAAATCTTCAACCGTGAGAACTGTGTCTTCAGCAAATTTTTTATGAGCGCAGACTGCATACATTAAAAGATAATTTGGATTTGTATCAGGAAATAAGATGAACGCTTTAGTTTCAAGCAAGCGAATGGGAAAAATTAGGAAATTAAATTATTTTTCAGTGAAACTATTACAAATTAAAGTTGAATCATTGCACACACACACACATACACACACATATATATATAATTTTTTTTAGTTTAGCTTTTTTTTCCTACACGAAAGCGTATTTGAATAAATTTCGGAACATTTATTAAAGTGCTATAGTAAACAGAAATGTCGAGATTTTTATTGTTTGTAAGTAAACTAGTCTCAAAAGGTTTATGTATTTGAGAATTGAAAGAAATATATAAATTACTTGGAGTTTCAAATAAAACAATGCCACCATTATGGGCATCAAGAATCATGACAATTTATGTGTTTTTGTAAACCATGTAAAATAATTCTTAAAGCTTATTATGTTATATTACTCAGAAATCGAATGTGCCACAACCAAACTAAAATACTTAATTCATGCGAAAATGGCAACATCATCGATTGTAGAAATTAATTAATGTAATTTTAACAGTAATGAAAAGTTTCATTCTAAATTTCTGAAATTAATAAAGTTATATCAGCTCCGAAAATCCTTTAGAAAATATATAAATAATAAAGGCTTTGACAAATAAATATTAAATTTCAAAATGTATTTTAAAGCGGCATTTTTTCCTTTAGAAATGTAATTTACAATAGCATGTCTGAAAGTTGCATAAGTGCGAAATGTGCTAAAAATAAGTAACAAATTTTTAAAGTGTAGTACATTTTTAAATAATTTTCAAATAAACTTTAAAAATATGGTTCATTGTAATAAGTAACAAAAGTTACAAAATACTAAACATAACATATTCTTATATATTTGATTGATTTGATTAATTATTGCATCAAATACAATACTGTAAAATGAAATATATAAACAGAACTCGTTCTGATCTATTATTGAGTGATATAGAGCACCTGTTTTTCACAAAAATGTCTTAGAGTCTAGATAGTGAAAAAAAAACTGTTCACTTCCATAAAATAATTACTAAAATTCTCGTAACAAAATCATTGACTTCCAGACCGAACGAAGACCAAAAAATGCATTAGATTAATTACATAGACTTGAATTTTAGCGACTTAAAGAAGAAAAGTTGTCGCAGAAACGGCTCAACAGGACTGTCTGGCTGAACTATCTGAAGGTCAAGGTACCCCTCTGTTTAACAAAAAAGATTGTATAAAATTTTTATTTAAACAGGGATTATAAATAGATTATCTGAAATGAAATAAAACAAAATTGCTTGTTGAAAACAATCAGTTTTTATAGTAGTTGTCTAGATTGATAAAACTATTCACAGTGTTTACTTGTATATAACTTATGCATTTTATGCTTTCTTGTTACAACGCAAAAATTACCTTGATTTATGAAATTATCAAGAGATAAATAATAGGAATAACAATATAAGAATTTAAGGAGAGGTGTATAAGGTAATATGAAGGCGAAAAATGCTTATTTCAAATTGCAAATTTATTTGCAATTTTTCTATATACTGAAAAATCATTACTTGATTAGTAAGATCAGTACCAGTAGATTCTCATTTAATTATGTATAAAGATTAACTACATTTTCCATTTATGACTAAATCAGATAAGATTTATGAAAGTCTTAATTTAGTATCATTTAGAATTGTGAATAAATGCGCCTTAACTTTTCTTTTTTCGTTTATATATATATAATATGATTATTTAAGATAAGCTTTTAATTATTTTTCTTAATCATCCAAAATATTTTTAAAAATAAAAATACTCTTGATTACCGAATTCATTGATGAAAACAAATTTATTTTGATTACATTATATTTTATTGAATTTTTGTGATGTATTAACGTAATATTTGTATATTTTTTACATATTAATACTTCTTAACCTATGATTGATGAGTAGAAAATAGCTTATTACTTTTTAATCAATGACTGATAAATTTTCATACAATTTGTAATTAAATTCAATTTTATATCTGATTATTCTATCGTATTAACTAATTAAAGGAATATAAATTGATTTTAATGAAGTATCGTCCTTGCCATCTGGATGTGCTTCATATTTACAAAATACGTTGCCATTAGTCAATTATGCAGTCTAATGTAACATTAATTAAAAAAATTAAAAAAATTCTCTTGGAAATATGACCAGATTGATTATTTTAGAATATATTAAAGTAATAGATTCATCTAGAAAAGAGTTTCTTTTTTTTTTAATCTTGGGTAGTTGTTAAGGTCTTATCTCTAAACTGTTTTTATTAATACAACAGGTGCATATAGAAAATAATAGATATCGGAAACTAATACCACCCATGCAGATGAAATATGAAATTAATTGAGTCTATAAATTATTCATAAATATATCTTACAACAATTAATTTAGAAGATTAGAATGTTATAAAGGCTGGAATAAAATCAAAGGATAGAAGAGAAAATTATGAAGTCGCTGGAAATCCTCTTAAAAAAATTACGGAAATTAATGACAGATTAAGACTGAAAAATTATATTTTTCGGCATATTTTGTTTAGAATTTTAAAATTGTTTTAAGTACATTGCGTACATACTCTTTTTTGAAAGAGTTCTAGAAAAAAAAAGTATCTATTTGATTATTTATTGTATTATAGTAAGACTTCATATGTTGTACTCTAGAAGAGAATTGAGAATCCTGCAAACTGTTTCGCAATTATGTGTATTACTCATTAGCTTAAAAAACATGCAGAATTTTGATTCCCCCCCCCCATCTTTTATCCATCTTCTACATTCTAGTAATTCCACTTATAGCGCTTTCATTTTTCTGAATTGGCTTTAAATTTGAACTTTTTGAACCTTTGAGATTACCTTTCATAGTTCATTTGGCCATGTTATTAAATTATTTTAATACATAATGATATATGTGGATAATATTTTGAAAATTTTATTTGTATGTTATTTTATTTGTGAATCCTGTTTCACTGAGAAGTTATATATTTTTATAGAAAAGAAATGTTTTCTTAAAAGTTTAGCATACGATATATTTTTTAGAATAATTCCATCTTTAGTTTTGATGTAACCAAATAACTTTAACCATTCGATCTTATATTTCATTTACGTAACAATCCCCCCCCCTTTTTTTTTTTTAACTGAGCGCAATATTCTGTAGAATACAGTAATTCATTTTGATATATGCGGTGTATTATTATAAATTTCATTCAAATAAAAATGCAGTGCAATTTTAATACAATATACAATTTTAAATGCGCTCACCCTCTCTTCTACGACAAAAAAAAGTCCGCTTAAATACAGGGTGAGGCTAATGGAAATCGAAATTAAAGGCATATGTGGGAAACTGCTTTCTTAAAAACTCAAAAATACTTTCCTATCTGAATTTGAAATTTTTTTAATATTTTAGAAGTGTCATGAAATCGATATTAAAATCGAGGGAATCTATCCCTTAAAGTTTAATTCTGTTAGTTCTAGAATACATAATGATATAGATATTCCAACACATCCTAGCCCACGTTTTATATTTGCAATGACTTTTCTAGTTTTTTTTTTAAAAATGAAAGATAATTCATCTGATTTAGGTACGAATCGTATTGTCAAAAGGATGAATATCCAATTACATTGGATTCTAGATGTTGAATGAAATAAGATATATAGTAATCAATACAAAGGACTTGTCGGAAGGGGAACGTATTATCGGAAGTGATGAGAGAATTCAAATTAAGTTTAAAAGAATATAATGTGTACACACACACACACACACACACATATATATATATATATATATATATATATATAGGGCTTATTTTACGAAATATATAAACGACAATACACTTTCCATCCTGTTTCCCAAAGAAAAACCGAAAAAGAAATAACTATTCCGAAACAAGTTCTGATTTATGCGTCAGCGTGGTAATTAATATCCCTTCCCTTTTACTCGAACAATCCAGGCTGAATGCATTTTATTGCGTTTTCTCCCCATATTTCTATTTCGAATGAGCATTTACTGTTCCTTAATGAAAATAAGTTGTCCCTCTTTCGCGGAGTCTCCGAGCATCTCTTATCCCAGGAATCCATAATGACAGAGTCTTGTGCGACATCAAGTCGCCTCCACTAAAATTAGCCAACATGTGAAGAGTGGGATGCGTACACATGCTTGTTGACGCTTGCTTGCTGTGTTTGCACCCTCCTGTCTTCTCAGAGAATGGCACCGGAGCACAAATGGTGTTCTGGCAATTGAAGCGAAGAAGCAGTTGCCTTCATTAGGCGGTGCGAATGCAGTTGATTTTTAATGCAACTGTTTTAAAGCAGCCCATTGTGTCGAATTAGTGACGCTTCTTGGTACGATTATTTAGCTGTATAAAAATTTGACCGATGTTTCTTCGCGAGAGCATATTTCGTGTAATGTTTCCTCGTGTCTTAAAAATTTTAATGGGAAGTAATTAAATGAAAGTTATAGTTAAAATTTTAGAATTTTAATTAAAATTAATTTTTGGTGATATTTTTAAATGAACGCTATTTTTTCCAATTATTTCAGCATTTATGCTCAATTGTTTAAAAGTAGGCATTGCCGTTGAATTAGCATTGCTTGCCGTTGTTATTTGACTTTTTAAAAAAATTCTCTGTGAAAGAGTATTATGTCGAATATAATGTGAGTTTTCGCATGCTGTGAAAATTTCAGTAGCTTGTGCTGTCGCGGTACCCAAATCGTTATGGTCTCAACTTTGTGGCAGGCAATGTTGTTATCGAGTCGTGAACTTAGTCGCAATGTCGCTAAAGATCCATCGGGTAGTGCTGCTGATGCGCATAAAATCTGTCGGGGTCCAAAAAGAGGAGTGTCAACTCAGGTATCGTTCCCTTCACTTGACCATGAGTCAGGATTACTGTTCTAAAACAGTTCAATTCCCCTCATATTACTTGTACGAGAAACAAATAATCAGTCTCTCAACAATTAATCACTATAGTTGGAAGAAATTCACTCTAATTAACACAACAGTGAAGTAAAAAATTTATCTTAACGTTATATGTGTTTTTTTCCTTTCAATTCTTTGAAGAGCCTAGGTTGTATTAATTTAAATTAACTATTTGAATGGATTGAATTGAAAAAATTTTGCTTTCAAATGTACGATCGGTAATTTTGATAAATTTTTTTTTTTTTTTTTCCTTTTTAGTCATAAATTTAGTGTTAAGTTATATTTGACCCTGATTAATAATATTATGTATTTTAGTTTTGTTTTTTGTGCTAGTTCATTATATTATGTATACAATTTTAGTTAAGTAATTAGTGATGAATTACGTAAAGCGCACTCTCTCTCTCTCTCTTAATTGATTACTAAAGTAATCCATCACCTTCGTTATGTCTCTTTTTAGGCATGAAAGAAATTAACAATTTATTTAATTTCTGTGTATCAGATTTATTATCTTCTAATTGTTTAAAATCATTTAGCATCTATTTATTGTGACAAGTGCTATTTTTTCAAAATTTGTCGGATTCTTTTCTATTAATAAAAATAAACCTCATAAAATTGCTGAACAGCTTAGCACAGATTGTAAACAAAAGCATTTTATTAATAAAATACGCATTAGTTTGAATTTCTAATTGGAAGCAGAATAGAATCTATAGTGGAATCTTGTTCTAGTAAAAAGTACCTATTTGTGGAACGCTACAGGATTCCAGTTGTGGCAACTTAAATGAATTTGGTTTATTAAAATTCCTGACCCTTATTTTTCGAAATTTATTTCAAGATATTTCTAGATTCTCATTCTTTTTTCTTGAAAAATGTCTGCTGTGGAATAGTGTAATTGATTAACTATTAGCTTCGCACTTAAATACACACACGCGGGCTATAGGCAAAGAACTTCGTAAATTTGAACATAAGTCAAGTGACGAGGATGACACATCAACTGGCATCGCACTCTCCTAATTTTCGCGCTATCCCATCTGGAGGAAATTGAAGATTTAACGTGCTTCAGCCTTGCTACCTACGTGTCTTTAGTTATATCATGGTTCGAACCCACGACTTGATTCTAACAACGCCTGCCATGAGCTCGCGATAATCTAGAATGTAGCTCTATATAGTATGAATCATTTCATTTTTTTGGTTGGTTTATATTACTCTTCATGAAAATATCACCATAAAATTTATATAAAATATCTCTTCAATATACTTTAGTATTTTTTTAGAATATTTTTATAAATATTTTTTAAAAAAAATGTCTTTCATTCAAAAACAATAAAATTATTTACGAATGAAAAGTAAAAATTACTTGCAATGAACAATAACAATAAAATTTATTTAAAAAGCATCACTGCGATTTTTTAGAACGTGTTTTATAAATAAAGAGGACTAATACTTAAATTTTTATCGCCTTCTTTTAGTCAAGGAAATGTTTTACTGACAATTCTTTTAACAAATTTTGTGTATTACGTATCAAAACTTTATAATATTTTGATTTATGTTTTATTAAAAATGTCTTCTTACTTTGTATGAGAAAAAAAATATAATGAAAACAATGACTCTATTAGAGAAACATTTTCTAGTTCAGAAGTCATATTCTTGACGCTTCAACTAGATATGCATATTCATGAAACGTTATATAAAGATGTACTTTTCAGTTTAAAAAAATAATAAGAAACCAATGAATAAAGACCTCCCTTACTGTTGTGAATACCAATGTGAGTATATCGTGTTAAGTATTAAATCCATCGAGTTTGAATACTAAATGAGTGATTATGTTGAGTTTTGATTCGACCGATTTCGAATATTCTTAAAGCGTGTGAGAAAACTTGTCTAATTTCTTGTGGTGACCACTTACCTATGTTGACCAAAATCCAGGCTCTTGGGTGTACTATTTGCAAAAATTGTACTGTAATGCCAATTTTAACGGTTGGAAGATTGAATTTGACAATTAGAAATTCTTAACTTCTCGGTTGTCGAAATGACTCACTGCCATTCCGATTTGTGGAATGCTTCGGGATTCCAGCAATCTGATTCTGGCGATGTACCCCTAAAGAATTTCTTGTCCCGTGGGCTTATTTTTAAATCCCTGAATCTCCCTGACAAATGTCTTTACTGGATTCTTTTGGAGTGAGGCGGCATGGTTTTGTTGCGAGGGCAGCATTTGTCATTTGTGTGTCGAGCACAAAGACGGCGAAGAAGGCGGTAGCTAAATTTAGAAAAACGCCCCCTTCTCACACCGGAGCAGCTGCTGCTGCTGCCTTCCCTTTCATGCAACTCTAGAAGAAATAGAGAGTTTTTATGAAAACTTTTTACCAGAGTTCTTCATTTTTAAATAAAAGAATTTTATAAATAGATACATTGAAAAGAGAGAGAGAGTTGCTTCATTCATGGAAGGAAGTAAATGAATACGGCATCATAACTTCATTTCGGTGTATGACAACAACTGCTCGTGTCTTTCTGAATGTGTCTTTCAATGCATACAAGAAATGAATGATAAAGCATATAATGGTGTAGTCTCATTTGAAATTTTCTTAAAAACCTAAACACGTTTGGTTGGGGCCCCCCCCCCCCCCGTCATTTGAAGCGTTTAGGAGAACTTTCACCCTCAGGTGTAACAAAATACCTTGGTACAAAAATATGACAAGTTTACTTTTATTGGGATGAGAAAAAAAATGTGTAACATTTCCAAAACAACTACATATACACATGTGTGCATGCGTGTACAATTCTCAACTTCAAATCATTGGCAGATTTTTAAATTGCATTCATTATTTACCATTTAAATAATATAGAAATTTTTCAGCGATCTAAGCTTCATATAACCACTAAGCATTTCAATAAACTGGTTGAAACTTTTAGGTGTAATGTTACTTCTTTTTAATTATATCAAAAAGGTAGTAATAACATGGTTTATTCGCTATTGTGCTTCCGTCTTTTTTTTTTTTTTTTTTTCAATCTGAACTATGTTTATATATATATATATATATATATATATATAGTCACTTAAATTTAATTTAATTTTCTAAATATTCTGTACATGCTTAATTTCAAAGCAATTTTGGCTTTTCAGGCACATATTCCCAAATTTCTTGAAATAAATTTATATGATAAATATATCCTCAAAAAACTCGACTTTCCCTTTCAAAGATTAGTTCAGACATACTCGATCAACTAACTTTCTGTTATGTAATATAAAATAAAAAGTCTTCGGGAAGCAAAATATAAGTGAAGTAAAACTTTATATTTATGGTTACGAGTTCAGAAGTAAATACGCCATATTCACATACCCCTCACGCGCAATGTTGAGGGGGGTAATCAAACTTATTACCCCCCTTACTTAACTTCGTTATTAGAGTAATCAAACTTCGTTTCTGCTTTCAAAAATTAGCAAAGAAAGCACCTTATCGACGTTTAACTAAACTAATTACTGAAGTCCTCATGGATCAGAATTAATTAAAATTCCAATGTGACTTTTTTGAGCTTTTTCTCGCTTTCATTATATAATTAATTTAAATATACCTGACTGAAGAGTTTTCGCCAGAACGTTGCAAGGCACTTGGATCAGTTACTTCATTCACAAATTTGTATAGCACCATCCCTGAAAGGATTAAAGTAAACAACAAACCTTATTAAATCGCATTAAAATATTTCTTGTACAAACGATGCTGTCCACTTCATAATCTAATTAATATCTTAATCTTTTATTATGGTGAAAGCAGAAGTTATGCATTTACATATTATCCTGTTAAAAAATAATTAAATTTAAATTCAATTAGCAGTCCCGTCCAGCTTCATTTTCGGGAATGATTTGCCGACTTAATTAATTTTAATTCACCTTACGGCTTATCTTACTTGAGGCATATACATTTTGTATGATTCGTGCCTCACTACTACACACACGTATTAGCGTACAATGACCTTACTCTTGGCAAAGCAATCGTAATAATAATAAAAAAAAATCCCTGACATGTAGCCAAGGAAAATTCTTGGCACAGTTAAATTAGCCTGAATTCGACTCGCATTGAAAAAAGAACTTAACTCATATGTCAGGTTCAAGGATGTAGTTTGTTTCTGTTATAACGCGTTCTTGTCCTTCCTGCGTTGTTTGTGTTTTTACACTCCCGTGGGATTCAGATATGCATTTCGTTCTTTTTCGCACCTATTTCATAAGCATGAGCGGAGTGGAGAAAGTGGTAGATATTGAATTTTTGTGTGTGAGCACAGCTTTCAAGCAGAGTTAAAAATGCTTTTCGATGAAGCTTTGTTTACTTAAATTTTGCTTCCAGATTTTTTTATATAACTTCAAACAGGTATAAAAATGTATATAAAAAATGTCCGTCATTGTATCTAAAATATATATATCTCCAGTCTCATTCAATGAATAGTGTTTGCAATGATTGTCAATTTACCGACGTTTCCTATTTCCGGTAATTCGATTAAAAAACATTATACCTGTAAATTACCAGGAATTCTTTAAATTCCATGGTTCTACAACAAAAATTCATCATAATAAGACACTTTATTGGATTATTGTGAACTGTGAGAAGAGTATGTGAAAATAAATTGTTTTCTGAACATAAATAATATAAATAAAATACAATACTCGTATAACTAATTATTAGTAATATTTATGCATGAGTAATTTTCCACATTGAAAACAATTACGAAACGTATAATTAAATAAGTGATCTATTTTTCAGCTTGTATTTTAAAAAAATAAGCACATAAGAAAGATAATTGATCGACATTTTGGTCCCTCTTATTGCGATATAATTTTCATACAAAATAGTCTCCCCGTAGAAAAAGTTCTTTCAGATTCCACGCTTGTTGTTATAATTATTAAAGAATTGAACCTTTTGAATATATTTCTTCCCTCCCATTTTTTTTTCGATGAAATTGGTTCAGTTCTTTTATAACAATTTTATTATTTTTTTGTGTGTGTCTGATTATTATGGCTGATTATTACGTTGCATTTCTATTTTTGTTTTGATCATTAAGTTAAGTTTATCTCTCAGGGATAAAACGTAATTGCTCTGACGTCGAAGGAATTCTGCAAACTGAATTTTCGAAATCAGCAGCATGCATTATTTCTTTTTTTTTTCAACCTAGCCGATCGTAATATGTGTTTTATTTCTATTGCTCGAATATTTGCGTTCAATGAATTCTTCGAGTTTATTTTTGACTGACGTTTTACTTGTTTGGTTGGTTCACAAAACCGAAATAAGTTTGTGACGTTGGGTTGTTCGCGATTTTCTCTTCACTAACCTTGGGGACTTTTTGGTAATTTGAATTGAGCAATTTCTTCCCAACCCAAATGAAACGTAATTAGGTAAATTAGATGACGATAAGATTGATCGATTGATTTTATTAACGTCTCACTAGAAGCAGCTCGAGGGCTATTGTCAATTGACCTCGTTGTTTTGAACTTCTGTCAAGTGACGAGGAAGACACCTGAACTGGCATCTCCCTTTGTACACCACATCAATGGGAACACTTTGAGCCTCGACAGATGTAACGTGCATTAGCCCTGGCGGGTTTTTGGTGCCATCAAGGTTTGAACCCACGACTCGACGAAAACCGCCGGCCGCGAATCCGCCACCATTACCACTAGGCTATCGCTTCCATGAAGATAATAAGTGTTGTGAATTAAATTAAACATAGTGATAAAAATGCGAAATACAAATGAATGGAAAGAGAATGGAAATAGAGGATAAAGGCAAACTGATATATATTTGTACATTGGATTTAATCGTCATAATTAATCTTTTGGGTCGAAGGGACTCTCTTTGTTAAAGTGCTATGATTCGAATTTTCTGTAATCGAGAAGTGCTTTAAACAGAACGAGTGATTTGTAAGCTAAGATTTTATTACTAGAGTATAAATTAGTATTTTCTGAGTTAAGGGAGATTCGAGAAAGAGAGACCTTGCATATTCTTTGGTAGTGAATGAAGTATTTTGTCCTCCTCTTACGTATCATCGATAAGAGTCTTGAACTAATTGCCTACTTAGTTTTGAACCTATTGACTATTTAATTAGACTTTAAGATGACTGTAGAATTATAAATAATGAAAGATATTGTCACAAGTTATATTAAATCACAGATTGATGTTCCAGGCTATTTTATTCGCATGTAAAATAAACTGCATGATGTGTGTGAGATGCAACATTTTAGCGAGAACAATACATTAAACTAGAACTTTGTATTGTCCAGTTTATTTTTAATAGTGACTGAACATTCTATTTCTTGACCGACTTTTAAATGTTCCACAATAGCCAAAATTTCATAAAAGTTCATCCTTTAAGCTATGTAAATGTTAGGAGATATTCAGAAAACATGGATTCGTTGAACCATTCCATTTCGTTTTATTGATTTATTTTTAAAATCTCAATTTCCTTTTTTTATTATTATTACTGGCGTAGATAGATAGGATCCATTGTTTTGTTAGAAAATATGTTTTTGCTTCGATTTAAGTGAATGACAGGCATCTCGGCATTTTGTGACTCGATTGACTCTTGATGCCAATAAAAAGGCATGTCTACGAAAACACCTGAACATAAATCTCTTAACATCTGTCCGGACATGTGTAATAAAGAGTTGCTTTATAGAATCAATGTCAAATCCGGGTTCAATTTGATTCTTATTCCAGCTGTGTATATTTGAAACGGTATTTGTTCGAAATACAATGTAATTTTTTTATGTATGGTGTACGTTAGTATAAATAATGTTAAGAAGAGAAAAAGACATGGTGTTGTTCTTATTTTCCTCCTTGTAAATCGTGATATATGACTATTTTTGCTATTGAAACTAGTGTTATTTTAGTGTTCGCTTAGGGGAAAACCCATTATCTTTAAATTTAAAAAAATATATAGTGTTTTGTTTGCCCTGCGTGAGTTGATCTAGATTGAACGAAAATGTAAATTACGAGAATCCTAACTAGCTTAAACTTTTCCTCAAAGATCTGTTTTATTTGGTTAGTCAATAGATCACTTTTGGCCATTTAACAAAAAAAAAATCTATGAAACCTAAGAAAAGCAGAAAAAAAAAAACCGCTGTTGAAAGGCGATTCTTTTTATTGCTATGATTCGTATCGAAAATATTGGATGAAATGCACGAGATCATTTTTTTCTTCTAAAATTATAATGCCTTATTTAATTTATCAGCAGAGAATTCTTTCTCTTTTGTTGACTTTTATCACAAAAGTAAATATTCTGAATATTTATTCTGATTAAGCGATATAATATTGTATAATCAGTTTAATGGTTTGTGAAAATTACAGAAATTTAGGTACAAGAAAATTCTCAAAAAAATAATTCTTTTTAAATGTTTGTTTCGAAATTTAAATTCTCCTAGATGGCTGTTTTAATAGCGCAAGATACAGTAATTTCTCCAACGCTAATGTTTTGTTGTCGTTGAGAAAATTTTTTAATTCAAAATCACTAACAATTAGAAGCATGTTCTCCACGTCTCAGAGTGATTATACAAATTTTGTATACCTACCACATAGTATTTATTAGTTGATGAAAATAAAGGTTTTTCATCAAACTTTGTTTTTATTCAGCACTTAATAAGTTCAAAAAGCCACAACCCCTCTGCTCCCCTTTTTTAAAAAAAAATACATGTAGTTCGCATTAAACTTCTTAATCCTTAATCATTAACGATGAGAGGCATGTCCTCCAAATCACAGAATGATCTAACAATCTCAAACGCCAACGAACAAGTATTTGTTTGTTAATCTCGAAACCCACAACTTGTAATATTGACTGGATCGAAAACGACCGGAACTTCTTCGTTTGAAAAGTGCCATGCCATCATTCATTTAATAAAAACTTGAGCATTGTCTCCAACTAAACGAAATGACGCTTCCAAAATATCACTCCTTTCAAGAAGTAATAATCGTGACCTTCTGGCGCACATCATACATTACGAGCGCTCTGGTGACAGTTTAAATGCCGGATATTGTCACCTCGTTCAGAGAATTGAACGATTCATTACGTTCAGCTTGTGAAATTTCATTCGTTCAACCTCATAAAATGTGCCATCTTGCGTCGTTTGTGTGTTACGAGGAAGTACACTACATCCATTTTTGAAAAGTTGAAGACTTTTGGATGCGTGTGAGCGTTGCTTTACAGAATTTGCACTACTTGCACGTTCTTTTAATTTATTTTATGTAGTTTTCATAAAAAGAATGAAAGATTTAGGTTTCTATCTCATTCTCACACATGTTTCTCTTACCGTAAGGATTTCTCCGACATTTTTATGATTTTTTTTTCGGTTCTAAAGACAGATATTTAGAAAAAGCATGAAGCTTGATCACATACACAAAATGATAATAAAATACCTACAACCGGTTTTTCGTTCAGTGTATTTAAGTATCGCATAGAGAGCATTATTTTGTGCGCGTGATGGCTCATCTTATTGCCAAAGACGTGTTCTATAAATAAGAAGTTAATTTGTTTCTATGTAAAAAGAATTTATTGTAGTATTTTTAACATTACATTGTAAAGTATTTACCATATCAATGGAATGAACTGCGTGTTTCTTACGTATATAAAACAACTCTTGGTGAAGATTAAAAGTATGATTAATACAAAAAATATATGGTTTATATCAAGATATATATGATAGATATATACTTTTATAATACCCATATATATATATATATATATATATATATAAACAATTGTTATTAAGTTATAAATATCAATGAGAACCAACCAGAAATCCCAATAATATTTGCATCCTTCCTTCTTTCCACAATTGGAAAACTCCTTTATAGTAGAAACGGGCTAAAATTGAGATTTAAGGCAAATTTATATTTAGGAACTTAATTTTATTAAATAAGAAAGCTATTATCAAATGAAGCTTGTCGATGAAATACAAAAGAAGAAAACTTAGAATTAATTGAGAAAACAGGTATGCAATAATAGTCAAAAAAATGCATTAAATAAGTAATCATTTAAAAATTGAAGGGAAAAAAACATGCTTTTAAGAATATGTGAAGGAGAAATTTTCAACTTAACCTTTTAATTGAATTGAGCTTATATCTCGAAAAATGCCATAGTGTTCGATTTTTTTGGTGTATATTTATCTTTAAATCCAAAGAAATAAATATAAATATAAAAATAATCATTGTTAAATTTTGTTTAAAAGTGTAAAAAAGACTTAAATTACCTCACATTGTTATAGTCTTTTTGTTTTATTTTTATTTAAATGATATTCATGATGTATAAAATATGAAAACTCGTATTAGTTATAAAAAAATAAATTTAATTAGTTTCGAGCAATATTCATTCATAAAATTTAAATTTAAAATTTTCATTCGTGTCATTAACAAAATCTTCTTGTTTATTTTTTTAAATTCGTTGAATCGTGGAAGAGTAATTTAGTAACAGAAGAAAAAAAATTGAAGTTGTTTGAAGCGTTTGACTTCACTCATTTCGCAGTAATTAATTGATTATATTTTTCAAATATCAAATTAATGTATCGTAATTTGTTCGGTGAAATCTCAGCTTTAGTTATAGTTGTAAGAATACGAGTCTGAGTCTCGATTATTGCATAGAGTGATATATTCATAAAAATAAAAAAAAAAGGTTATATTATTTATAGTGTATTGTGGAAGTTTGTTGAATATCAGGCAATATGTAGTGCCATCTTCATTGAAAGAAGATTCTAACAAACAAAGACATCACCAATACCCCGTTGTTCAAATTCGGATAACTAAATTAAACACACGCAAATTATTTCAACTAACTACATTAGTAACTCCTCCAATTTTGGATTTATTTATATAAAATTTACAGTGAATTACAGAATAATTCATTTAAAACGATTATGTTTTCTTCGTTGTGAGAATAGAGAATTTTGATTTCTGGAATGATATTCTGTTAGAAATGAAACGTTAGTATACGTTGACAAAATTAATACAAAAATTTTACTACTTAAAAATTTCTAATACCCAAGTTTCTCCCTTAAAATACAAGTTTTGTAAGACTTATTTCTTATTATATAAGAATTCCCTACATTTAATTATAGAATTAACCATTGTAGTAATATTTACCAATCAAATTCCATTTTCATTATAATGAATTTCGTTTCTGTTGAATTAATTATTTTCTAACAAAACAAAAGCTTTAATAAAAGATTAGATTATTTACTAATTTAATTTCACTTTTCATTATCTTCATTTTATTGTACCAAACGAAGGATACACAAATAGTTTTTATAATCGGTTGCTCGTAAAAATTAAACAGTACATAAAATGGTGTAATGCTCAATATTATCTAACATTACTGATATCTTTCAGTTACATAACTTGGTACTTGAAATGGGAATGATTATTTTATCTTTAAATTGCTCTAAACCACATGTTATTTAAAATGTCATTTTAAAATAAAATCTCAAAGCTCTGCGTTATCGTATGTTTCTTCAAATAAAATATATTTAATCTTTGCGTGTCCTCTGTGTGTCAAAACATTTCTTGTCATTAAAAACAATGCATTTTACGAAAAAAGATTTAAAAAATTTTCAAGTTTTTTTTTTTTTTATTTAAACTGGTAAATTAAGTAAAAGTTAAATTATAATTTAGTTGCATTTGTGTTTCTACTTTTCGGCTTTTTAATTATAGTCTTAATTTATTGAATTATTTTTAACGATAATAGTATATAAATAATAATAAATAAATATTTTTGAACTTTTAAAACCTCAGTTTTATAGCATCGGTATTACAAACTATTCGTGTATCCCTAATTAATCGTATTTAGTGGTAATCACTTTTAACTCAAAGTTTTCTACTAATTTCGTTAAAGTGTGCATTTAATTCACCCAGGAATATTGAAAATAGAGTATCAAGAAGGGAGCTTCGGTTTGAAATGAAATTTAATACTCATGATAATACAGATGATAAGTTCACTTGATTCCAAAATTAAGTCAGTAAAACAAATACATTGTGTACAAATAGTTAAATACAGTACAACTTCAATAGCTTCCTGTAGGACCGACTCCTGCTACAACACATGCCGCAACACGGTCCGGCTTTGAGTTGATTAGACGTCGGGTGTTGTCATGCAGCAAATGGGCCCTCAATTCCTGAACAGCCATCTTCAAATCATGTGCAAAGTGATACGGCGGCATATGGCGTTTCAACTGGTCGCACAAATGCTCTATGAGGACAAATCTGGGATGCGGGCCGGCCACGTAAAATCCTGAACATGACGTAAAAAGTCTTGAGCTGCTTGATCTGTATGCGGACGAGCATTATTTTGTTGAAAAACTACCTCTAGAAGACCATTTAGGAAAAACTCCCGCTGCTGTCTAAGAATGTCATCAATATAACGCTGGCCCTTTAAGGTTCCACTTACCACAATTTTAGTGGACCAATTATCATAGTCTATGCACCCCCTCTTGATCTTTACGCTTGCTGTGCCAGCAGTGTGTTGAGCGGCAGCGTGGGTGGAATTGTACCATTCAAAAGGGTGCCTCCACACCAGTATAAGGTCATCATCTGTCCCCCTAACGAATCGGGATTCATCACTAAACACCATATTTTGTCAATCTGTGGCATTCCACATCGCTTTGACTTAGCATCACTGTAGACGAAGTCACCGATGTGTCGGTGTTAATGGCAGTACAGGAAAATCACGAGCGCTTGCCTCTCGATCCTCTCACCTCGTCGACTTCCTGCTAGCTCCCGGCCCGGTTCTCCGCACGTGGGTAAAATCTCGAATCCACTGCTCTCAATATGTTTTGACGACACACTCTGAACGATTGACTTGGCGAGCAACACGACCCTGTCAATCAGCCTGCGATTCTCATTCCAATGATCAGGCCCCTCTCAATGGTCTTGCGAAAGGTCTTCCTAAACGTCTGGACATTCTTCGCTTACTTAAGTCCTCCTAGAGTCGGAATGGGATCGCTATTTTTATGAATTTTCTGCTATGCGCTGGATTTTATAGGATCAACTTCCTGATTGCAGCACCTCTGCAGGGTGTGTGACAATTCGCATTGGCACCAAATGTGGATCATTTTCTTATCGGACATCATTCAACTAATTTTCAATTTTAGCGATTGTAGCTTGCTTTCTTCTTAGTTCACTGTTTTCAATGTTCCTGAGTGTATATATTATGATGGCATGATGCACTTGGAGCTAAAAGAACTCACAATTCATTTGATTAATTCATAAATGCTTTTTTTTATTAATGTATTCTCGGATGGAATTTATTCGAAAGTAAAAAGTTCTTTCGGTTTTATATTATTTTGTTCGTTTATTCTTAAAATCACTGCACGATGTAATTATCGATAAAATTTTGAGCTGTAGTTTTCGTCATTAAAAATATGTATATAATTCTACATATTTTCAAAATATTAAGTTGGAATAAAGAAATCCATTATTTTTACGAGAACTTCGAGACTTTATTTAATTTGTTTCGGATTGTCCGATTTGGATTAAATATGCACCGTTTTGTTCTATAATTTGTTACCATTTTAAAGGTAGCTTCATAATGCCTCTCTCATAGAAGTCTTGGTCCCTATTGACGGCGAATAACTCTAGTAATCGATTTTCATAATCTTCTCTTGATGTCAATTTCTTATCATAAAGGAAGTTTTGTAATGCAAGAAAAACATGGAAATCCCTTTGTGCTAGGTCCAGACTATACGGTGGATGCATTAAAACTTCCTAACCAAGCTCTCGGAGTTCCTGGCGAGTCGCTATGGACATGTGTGACCTGATGGAACACAACACCTCTCCTGTTGGCCAATTCTGGCCGTTTCTGGTCAATCGCTAGCTTCAAACGGTCCAGTTGTTGATAGTAAAGATCCGAATTTAATGTTTGGTGTCATGGAAGCAACTCATAATAAATTATTCTTTTCCAGTCCCTCCAAATGCACAGCAGAACATTCCTGACCGTTTGACCTGTTTCACCGCGCTTTGACCACTATCGTTTTGCACAATGTTGTCGAATATGACCCATTTCTCATCCCCAGTCATCATCCGTTCAAGAAAAGGGTCGATTTCATTCCATTTGGCCAAAGCTTCGCTGATGGGAATTCGATCTAACATGTTTTTTTTTTTTTTTTTTTTTTTTTTTGTGTGTTAATTGGTGTGACACCCAAACATCAAACTACTTTTTGAATCAAGCTTTGTGCAAATAGCTTAAAACTTTTTTTATGGTCGATCTTCAGCTCCTGTGCGATGCCACAACTGCAAACATGCTGGTAAACTTCGATTATTTCTGGGATTTTATCGACATTTTCTACGACGGGCCTACCTGTGCGAGGTGCATCTTTAACATCAAAAATACCTGAACGGAATCGACGAAACCAAAATTGCACGTAATTGGCCGTTACAATAACGGATCCATAAACACCCTTCACAATTTCAGCCACCTGGCTTGCATTTTCGCCGTCATCAAAGAAAAATTGTAAAATGTACCGAATTTTCTCTTTATTGACTTCCATTTTTAACATCCTGTAACTCACAACTGAATGAAACAAACAAAAAAGAGCAAAAGAATTTTTGAGTACGAATTGTCACCTTTCCAACGAACATAAATGTGAAATTGTTTGATCGATACTTTACGAGATATCGATCACTACAGCTATCTACTGAAAAAATAATGGATTTCTTTTCCCTCAACCTAATATTAATTTGCATGCATTATAAATATTCATATTTGGAGAATGTTTTGCGATAACAAGCAATTTGCTTAGATCTTTCAAAAAGACACATCTTTTAAAAATGAATCATTTAAAGGTAAGTAAATCACAAAATCTGTTGTGATTAAGTGTGGAAATATGCTAAGTACACACAGAGTAAAATCTTAAAATTAAAAAAGATCATATCAGTTTTATGTTTTTGCTTAGATTTGATGAATTTTGTGTGTTAAATGAGTCATTAATTGAATGCCGAAGAAAATATTTGAATTAATAAACACTTTCAGTATTTTTTAAAAACTTTTGTTAACATTTGAATAATTTTTCGAACTTTTTTCGTAACATACGCCTAGAATTTTCTATACTTTTAGAAATGTAATATGCTTTTTTACATGCATATATTTTTATCTTTTTAAAAAAATTTAAATGTACATTAATTTAAGTAAGATAATTTCAGAATTTCCTATCTCGTCTATATTAATTTACTGAACTTTAGCACCAGTTTACTAACATTAGTGAATTTCGTCGTTTTGATGGTTGGTTGTATGAAATTTTTGGCACTAAATCCTCATGGGATATGTGATACAAACACAAGATTGTTATTTTAAGTTGCGTTCATGTTACTAAAAATTCAATGCTTCACTATCCTTATTGGTTTTTGAAGTTTGTTTCAGCTCCCGTTGAATGTCACGAAGAGATTTAGTTTATTTACGATTCATGTCTCTCAAATGCACGATTCGCCGAGTGATTAAAGTAGCAATGAAATTTGTCACCTTAACCAATGGGCTAATGTATCCCAAATTGTATTTAGATTTTTTTTGGATTAAGACATCCATTTTAATGCCTTTATTTTAGAACATTTTAACTGCTGTAGAAATTTCATATAAATAAATTTCCTTTATAACATTTCTACAATAGGTATGAATGTTCTTTTGTGGCTTTTCGTTTCTTGTTATATCAAATAATTTCCTATTTGTACAGCTGGATCACGGAAGATAAAAAAAATAAGTTACACGATTTCTTGACCATGACCAACCACTACCAGCTATCTTTTTATCAGTCCATCTAGAAGAAAAATAATTGCTTCAAACTTATATCCCTTCTAATGTCATTTCCGGTTATTTCTTCGGAATTTTTTTCATCAAAAAAATTTTAACATTCCGGGGAGTTCAATAAAGCATCTACCGATAAGGTGTAACAATTCTATTATTTCTGGGCACACCCATGACTGAATCTCAGTGTAATGAACTTGCCTATAATTTATTTGTTCCAACTTCTGGAACGAGTTCGTGGAAAAAGACGAGGAGTTAATCGAGAAGGAGTTCGCCATTTTTTTCCTCCGCAAACAAACCAGCTGTTAATCAGAATTGCTCGCATTAAAACATAACATGAATCTATGAGATCTTTTTCACTGATAAAACTAAAGTAAATTACATATGTTAATTAGTTATTTGTTCTCCTTTCAGGTATCCTTTTGGAACTGCATGAACGAAACGTTGGAAGGTGAGTTGGAATTACTTATTCATTTATTCTATCGATTACTATGTACCGGTTTTATTCAATTAGACTGATTTGTCCGCGGCGGTTGACAAACGGCATTTGTAATTGGATAGTTGATGTTGATATGAGAGACATATCTTGCAGGTGGATTCTTGATGCTTCCCACGTTTTTCATGTCAGCATTGAGTTATGCTCCGTATTGTGCCTTTTTTTTTTTTTTTTCATTCTGTTGAATGTAATATATTCACAATTGTTACGAATGTACAGTAATATTTCACCTATTACTATTTATTTCACAATTAAATGATAGTTTTAGAAAAAATATTATTAAACAAATATAATATTACGTCTAAAATATTTAGTTTTTTTACAACGCAACTGGTAAAAGCAAATGGCATTCGCACAAAGATGTTTTAAATGCATTATTTTTGTCCTTTTTTTTTTCTCATGTAGATTTTATTGATGTCTTGTGAACGTTATGTCCTTATGGGGAAAAAACGAATCTTTGTGAGTATTCATATACAATACAATGAAAACCTTAAGCAAGTTACTCAATTAACTGCTTAGACTTGACTTAATAAAAAATTCATTGCTAGAATTTGGATTTAAAATTAATCAACCGATTCAACACAGATTATAGGCTTGGAAGACTATAAGTTCAAATGATTCTTAAAAAAAAAAAAACCGGAAGGTTCCAGTATTCTTCTTAAGTTAACTAGTAACGAGATTTACCTTTTTACTTCTGTCGTAAGAGGAAAATATTACCATAATTTTTCTCAAATATTATCATAATTTGCGTTGTATATCTAAGGTGTCATTATGACATATTTCTCCTGTTATCTTTCTTTTATACTGAATTAATAGGTTGGTTTGAAGAACGTCGATCTCAATTTGCAGGAAGACTTTTGGCAATTAACTTATTAATTAAGAATAGTGGTTAGACAACAAAAACAACTCATAAAATATTACCTTACTCGTGTAATTTCTATGTTTTTTATATGAAGATTTTAAGGTCATGTTCTATTTAACAAGAAGTAATTGAAGCATGGTGGTCATGGTCGCGGGTTCTTGGTCGACGTTGTTTTCGACAATCCTTGTGTTCCAGCCCTGATGCCATTGAAGACACGCCGTGTAGCTGGACTGACGCACGTTAAATCTGGTCGAGGTGTCAAGTCCTCCCATAGGTGCGGTGTGAAAATTTTGGAGAATGAAGTGCCATCACGGGTTTTCGTCCTCTTCACTCGACCGAGGTTCAAAATTTCGAGGTTCGTCGCCGCTAGCCCTCGTGTTGCTTCTCGGGGCAACGTTAATGAACAATCAAAATCACGTGAACTGGTACCTCATTCTCATAATTTCCACGTCATTTTCTATTACCATTTCTATTTAATAAATAATTGCTCCTATTAGTTCTCTCGATGTGTCCTAACTGGAATAAAAATTCAAAATTATCGATTTGTCTGAACTTACCTGACTACGACCATAACTACTGGACTACTGTGTCATCTGCTGTAATAGGAAATGTTACATTTAATTGAGGGAAACACTTACAGTTGCGAAACGAATTTATTTAAATGTCGAAATGTTAACTTCTTGTTAAATCAGCATTCGTGTAAAATCAACATTTTTTAAGCATCCTTTATTCTCTATAATTAGTATTAAACTAGGTGAATCAGGAAGGGAATTACATTCCCATTGTAAACATGTCTAAATAAGAATCGAAATTATTTGAAATAATAGAATTTACTGAAAAAAAACTGTAATTATAGTAGTTAAATTACCTGTAATCATTTTCTTTTGCGTTCATTACGAAACAATGAGAGTGTCTGTCTTAAAAACTCGTAAAACAATTACGGATGTCTGTAAAATGTTTTAAAATATACTCAAACTTTTTTTGTTCTCTTGAAAATTACCTTTACTAAAAGAGCTTTTAACAAAATCGTAACTTTTTATACTCAATATTTTTTTTTAAAATTTCTTAATGGACTCATTAAAACGAAACGGAAGCTGGCATTCAACAGGAACTGAATATCGTCTTTCACCTCTCTTTTTATTGTTTATTTTAACTTTTCCGCTAAGCGTTTAGTAGTCTCAAGGTCGGGTTTTTTTTTTATTTTCTTTTTTCGCAAGGATTAAGTATTTTTTTCTCCCACTTCTCTCTCTCTCTTCTCTACTTTTTCTCTGAATCCTTTTAACAATTTTTAAATTCAGAAATGTTTGCTAAAGAAGTAACGTTTTATTTCAATTCCACCAAAAATAAAACGCGACTTAAACTATTCAGAATGGAAAATAATCTATGTTTTACAGCTTTTGAAATTAAATAAACTCGGAATTGGTTTAATTTAATACCTGTTCTTAAAACAGAAATTATGTAAAACAATAGCATTATGAAAACGCTTTGATTGACTAATTAGAAATTTTTCCTTATCATTCCGAGTTCAATGATTGCTAGGGTATTACATCAACAGTCGTTTGTTTGGTTTAATGCTACCACTCACCTCCTATTTGAAAAAGATGTATAATTAAGGTACTTAAGAATTTTAAAATTTTATATAATACAGAAATGTTTTCGAACGCTTTAACACGTTTTTGACAGGCAGCACACAAGAATAGTTATCTTTCGCATGTATTCTTGTATCATTTGAGTTGCACAGAATATATGCATTTTGTAGAAACCGATTCCAGAGTGCTATTATAAATTGTGACATATCTCTCGAAGGAATGACTAAATTGAACAAAGCATTTCTGGGTTTGTAATGTCCAACAAAGTTTCCATAAAGGCGACAACATACGCGCGCACACGTTAAATCAAATTCTTCAAATATTATTCTCCGTGTTAAAAAATAATTCTTAATCTTGTTGTGTGATTAATTAAAAATTAATAATTATGTTATAGGTCTGCAAAAATCATTTGCAAGTGAATTATTATTATATTAAAACAATAATCAGGAAATTCGAATTAAATTAAATATCCTTCAAAATCTCATCGAAAACATTGTAAACCTCTATAATATTTATTCATATTGAGTCATTAGAATATGATTAAAAAAATAAGTATTTTAAAAGGCAGCACTAAACGTCTGCTAATGAATGAGGAACATACAAAAACAATAATCAAGAGATTCGCATTAAATATGGAATAAAATTAAAACACTTTTCAAAATCATAGAAAACATCGCATCGTAAAGTTTTGTAATATTTATGTATTTTTTCTTTAATTATAAGGATATAATTTGAGTAATTTTAAAGACATTTCAAAGTTGTTGACACTGTTGTGTTTCTTTCTTTCTTTTCTTTTCTTTCTTTTTTTTTTAAATAAATTACATTTTTACGACTTTAAAAAGTGCATTTTCTTTTTCTTTACCCTTTTTTAAGCAAACGCTTAAGTTCGTTGTCAGTTACCACATGCAGATTAATCAGATTACTCGCTAAAAATGTTGTTACCGTTTTCTAAAGCAGTTAGGGAAAGGAAGTTGAATTTCTCGAAATTCAATGAAATCACTGTTTGGTAAAGTCATACAATAAAACTAGGTGCATTTTAGTGTTGAATATTTTTCTCAATGTATTTTTATACTCGGACTTTTTTATTGGAGTTGAAAAATAAATCCGAATCAAGATCTACGGAGCTTCTAAGCTTTAAAAGTATTTGGGAGTGTATATCTGTATACTTGATATAATGAAATATACGAATAATAAAATATTTTACTATTC
Organism: Nephila pilipes; assembly: GCA_019974015.1. Classification (NCBI taxonomy): domain Eukaryota; kingdom Metazoa; phylum Arthropoda; class Arachnida; order Araneae; family Nephilidae; genus Nephila; species Nephila pilipes. The sequence goes on along the minus strand of BMAW01122169.1, from coordinate 943,097 downwards.
GAAAAAAAAATCCTTATTTACGATAAGAATGATATATATATATATTTAATTCTCCCCTTAATTCCCATCGATAAATTTTTCATCATTTGTTTCTGTAATTATTGTATATCTGTAATATATAACAAGGAACGAGACAGTAAATTTGTTGTTCCATTACTGCTGTCCTAGAATATTATTGCATTCCAAATGAAAGAAAATGAATATTCACAAGAACGATTTGGGACCATTAATACATTTAAGAATTTATATTAATATATATTTGTAGGAAAAAGTTTTATTTGTGATTCTCACCTCATTGAAGCACAGGGATTCTTGCAGAAATTTTCAAAATTTTTTCCGGAAATATTTTTTCTTATAAATTGATGAAAGGAATTGATTGTGGGGGCTCAAAAACCAGCGATGATTGAATACGATTAAATCTTTGTATCAATTACATTTTAATATATATATATATATATATATATATATATATATTCTTTTAAACATATGACTAATCACATAAGAGATATCACTGAATTTTTCAGTTGTAAATTTTTAAGCAACTATTAATAATTAAAAGAAAAAGTTTGCGTTTTAAAGTGGCTTGGTAAAATTTTAGTGTTTGTATTTTGTTCACAATCAATATGTCTAAACACTGAAATATTTAAGGAATTCAAAGCTGTTTTAAAAATTGTATGTGAAGGAGAAAATACAGATATGTATGAAGTTGCAGATATGTTCGTCTAATTTATTATATTCCATTGAAATTAATTCAAAATTTAATTTTTTTTTATTTTAGTAACCGTCCTCTTATCCATCTGTAGTAAAAAAGAGTAAAACATTTGTTCATATTTCGTTTATCTTTAGTTAGAAATTTGTTCTATATTTAGTTTCCAATACTTCCTTAACAAATAAACTTTTCACTTTACATAACCTACTTAACATGGAAAAGTTGTGCATTTATTGAATGAGTAAAAATGTTTTAAGGACATGTGTGCATAACGGATTTGTCTTTGAATCATAGAAACTTAAATCATATTGGAAAATTTTTCTTATTGGAAATGTACTCTCCTAATCAGTTTCATATTAGGCGCGGATAGTTTTACACATTAGACGTATTAAAATACCGACATTATTACTGTATAGTTACGGTTCATAATAATTTTTCTAAAAAGCGATGCGATTCCACTTATTAAAAAAATTGACCTAGAAAAAAAAAATTGGAAAATTATTGGTTTTTCCTTGAACATAGTTACTCACCTCTGTTAATTATGAAGTCTTAAAAGTGCAAGTGTTGCCTACTGTCGTTAAGTTTAACAAGAAAAGTATAATGAAGCGGTTTGTTTGTCAGCCTTTTATGAATTTTTTTCAGTTTTCTTTTCTTTTTTTCTGTATAATATGTTTTGACCATCCATGCTTCATTATCCGGCTATGGTTATTTCTGTGTCAGACTCTTATTATCACTCATACTGTTGTAGAAGACACACTTTTTTTTTCTTAACTAATACCTGAATCACTTCACTTTTCCTTATTACTAAACTTTTAGCTTTACTTAGGCTCTGTATTACCTTTTTGTCTTTAAATTTCATACAAATTAAAGGAACGTAGTGAACAATAACAACTTTATTTGGTTTATGCTTTTATTGACTTATGCCGGTGAGTATAGCAATTTACATTTAGTGTATGCTTCACACTTGTGATGAATTACGGAAATAGCCCTCTCGCTGAAGTATTTCTCACCGAGGTATTGTGTAAACAAACGTCATGCACACTCACCCCTTCTTTACAAAGCGCTCTCTACAGGCGGAACGATAACGATACTATATAGTGGTAATTAGTTTTTCACTCACTTATACATAATTTATAAAGGATATTCTATCACTAAGCATTTGCATCATCTACTATTATCCATGAAATTAAAAACATTCTCTACAGCAGGTATGGGCATGCAATAGTTCGCAGACTACTGATATAGGTTGAACCGCGAAGCTATCTCTCCGCATGTCTCATGTGGCATCTTGATTATTTTCTACAATCTCATTTTTGGTATATAGCCGTAATACTAGAATGCTCTCCGTTTCTCTCATAAACAAATGAGCTAGTTTATAGAGAAGAATGAGCAAGGTTCTCCTCTTTGTAGTCTATCTATACTCAATCAAGGTCTACGTGAGAAAAGTTTGTTGGAAAAAAAATGGATATGAATAACTTTTGCAATTTTTATAATGTGAAAGTTATCCACTTTTACCGTTGTGCTTTTTATATTTTTATTATTATTTCGTATATTCTGCCTCGTTTTTGTGTCACCTATTCAGAATAAATAAACTGTTGCCACACTATTATTATATTCTGGGAATCTCGATTACCAACTTCGCCATGGAGTGTTTCATTTGTCCTCCGAAAAAATTCCTCTCCTCGTTGCAAGATTCCTACTCATTTATTGGTGAAACCCCTATAGATTTAAAATATGTTCATTTATGATCACTGGATCACATCAAATATCCTCCTTGCAGGTTTTTGATTCTATTAATCTGTGCAAAGAGCTTGTGAAGAATTTGGATGCGAAGTGATTCGGTTGATAAAAAGATTATGTAATCATTGGAGAGAATGACATGATAATTTTAATATAAATTTTTTTTTCGGATCCTATGATACGTTTGGTGTATATAATGTGTGGTGTATTCGTAAAATGTAAGTGTTGTGCGAAAAAAAAAATGAATAAACCGGCTAAACCGATTCAAAGTGATTATTTCAAGCTGCCTAAATGGCGAACTATACGTTATGACAATTTTCTGTCTTTCATTGTATTTTAAATCCATTGCTCTCAATTTTTAATGCTGAGTTGAAGGTTTATATTAAAGGGACTTATTTCAATAACGAAATGAATGAATCTTCCAGTAGCACCACAAGGACAATAGATAATGTTTTTGAACTGAATTAAAAGCACTCCCTAATCATGGACCGTTCTCATTATAAAAATGAGAACGGTCCATGGTTAGTCAAGAAATATATTAGGTGATAACTTAGTAACTTACAAAGTAATGTTAGTTGCAATTAGAACCTTTAAATGCAATTATTCTCTCTTCAGGACAGAGTTTATTCCAGGACAGTCTTTAGTTGCAATTTATTTCAAAATCCATCCAAGAATATGCTCTTGGTGCATGCGTAGAAAAAATACGGGCAGCAACTTCATGATTTTCACAAAATTTCTATTTTACAAAATGATCTTCAGTTTCATTTGTATTGTGTTTTCGTGTGCACAGTAAATCTTACTGAGGCTACTTATTTTTCAGAGAACTATCACCACATTTTCGAAGTCTAAAAATTCTGAATATAATTAAAAATCACTCAAATGAGGTCTAAAATTTTTATTTAACAAAATTTGACAGTGATCTGTTCATCTATGTTTTAACAGAATAATTTCTAGTTTATCTGTGCTTCTCAGTTATAAAATCGCTGCTGCACTTACATATGCATACGAAGCTTCTAATCAAACCATTATATAACTAAGCTTTTATTTATCAAGACATTGGCAGTGACATTTTTCTTTATATTTAATAACAGTCTTTTCCCCATTAAATTACATATTTCCTTCATCAGCTCTGATTTCAATGCTGAAATACGTAGACAAACATTTAAAAATGCCTTTCTAACATCTAAAAATTCATTTTTTGCTTTTGTTTTTCCGAGTTGTTTCGTGTGCTCTGAAAATAGTCCTGAATTTTTTTTTCTGGCGCCTGCGTAACGTAGTAATCCAGTTAGTCTCCTTTTTTCATCCTTTTTAATAAATCTTATCACGTCTTTTACAAAGCATGATAAATAACGGTTGGCTTGAAAAGCCAAGCATTACCTCATATCCTCCATGTTTAGTCACAAGACTATTCGCATGTTAAGATTTCCATGTGTTTTATATTTTTAAAATTCGTTGACATGAATATGTAGATAGATATATATATATAAGTATGATTTTTGTGCGTATAGCATTTTTCTTTATTATTATGTAAAATCTAATGCATTTCATATTATACAGTGATTGAACTTGATACAAATTATAATGAAATCAATACGAGAAAAAAGTGTGTGGTAAAGCTATAGAGTTTCAGAAGTGTTATAGTTATTTCACGAGGAAAATATTGGATTATTTGGAAATTGATTATTTGGAAATTTTCTTTGAAATTTTGAATATTATTAGAATCAGAAACGACTTTTCATAATCTATTAGTTATTTTAGTATATTTTTATATTAAAATACATTCTCTGATATATAGAACAGGCCTAATAGAAGTCCTAGAGAACAGTGTTGTCAATAGGCATCAACTTTCTTTTTTGAAGTTCTTATATATCTTACAATGCTTTTCAAATTTAAATATACACAATACATTCTTTTCTATTAAGATTAAAAAGAGTTATGAAAATTTTCCGGTGAAACTTTATGTTTATTGGAACAATGAAATACACTTTAAGAAAATGTGTTAAACAAAATATTAATAATATCATTTTAAATAATAATATGAATGAACTTAAATAATAATATGAATGAACTTAAATAATAATATGAATGAATAATTTATTGTATATATTTTACAATTCATAACGACTTGACTTCAAATTCTCCTAAGTCGAATTTTGCTTTGCTAGATGTCCTCCCTATTCTTTTCATGAAACTCTTTGTGTGTGTGTTTGTGTTTGAACCGATTTCTTCAACTTAGATTTCAAATTTTCGATGACATTGTGATTGATTTGGAAATTGAAGTGGATTGTGCATGTATTGCATTAACTATAGTACGATGACAATAATTTATAACTATTGTGATTTCATTCGTTTTCTTGTTTGAAATATAAAATTCGATGCTATCTCAAGTTTTGGATTCTTTATTTCAAATTGTCTTGTGATACATCCAAATATTTTATTTTTTCTATAGTTTCACTAATAAAAATTCGATTCCGGAACCTCTTTTTTTTATTATTACAGTCCCACACTAAATCCGAACCATCCTCATAATTTTCTTACTGTAGTGATAGTTTTAGGGAAGTAGTTCAAAATTAAGTAGCTGAATCTGTTCAAGTATCTATCTCCCAGAAATATTGAATTCACTTTTTCATTGAATATGTCTCGATACTAGGAAACTTTGAAATATGGTTTTTGGTAAATACAAAACTTTTCGCTCGAATAACCTAAAAATGAAAGGTTTACTTCTGGCGGCTAAGTAACCATTATGTTTCCTTTTTAACGCGAAGCACTCTCTTACGGTTTAAAAATGTGGTAGAAACAATAAATGCTAGAATTATTATGTATCTTGAAGCTGAATTCAAATCCATCTTACCGCCATCAATATTCCTCAATTGGCTTTTTAATGCGAAATTAATGAAACAATCAATCACATCAGTCTTAGTAAATCAATGTATACATTAAATTTGACTGATTTAAAACTCGATATAAAGCTTGTAATCGAAGTAAATATGACATAGTTATTTCTGTTGTAAAAAATAATAATTTGGCGTAGCAAATTATTTATCTTTTAAATCTTATAAAATTTGTTTTGTTTCGATAATCATTGCAACAGTAGATTTTCTCTCTGTTTTTGTTTCGTTTCAGAATTATCTAATAATATTATAAGTTTGGTGGGAAAAAAAAATTACATATAGGCAAAGCAATTTCTTTTCATTCACTTGATAGTTGTTCAGATTATTTTCGTGTTTACGGTCACTTTCGATATAATTTTATCAGCAAATTTAGATGGCTTTTCATTTTATATGCATTTATCACAGAAATTGTTAGACTTGAAATTTATATGTGTTCTACATGTGTATTAGTTGAAAAATATAAACTATTATTAGTTGTATACGAATGGTAACGGACATAGAAAAAAAAAAACTTCTAAATAAATTTTTACATAGAAAAACTAAATTACAGGAATTTGATAAACTAAACGTAAAATATAAGGTCTTATAAATTTTTAAAATTGTACTATTCGGTATTGTAATTTTTGATCGAAAAATAGAATCATGAATTTTATTTATCTTTAAAGTGACATTAACTTTTTTATGTATTTTTAAAAGATTTGTCACATTATTTTAATTATTATTATGGGCCTTTCTCTCGTGTGTATTTCAAAATAAGACAAAAATTCAACTCCTGACTTGGATGTACATTGATGGAACACCCCCACTGAGCTTAACTTATAAATTTATATTAAACACGAATCTCAAATATCACGATTATAAAAAAATTTGGAGTCTGAACTCTGCTTTGTGTTAGGTTAAATGCTTTCTATAAGAGATTTATAAAATTAAAAAAGCTAATTCGTAACAGATTAATCGTTATTTCCTAAGTTTCTAAAACTGTGTACGGGACTCAATTGTAAAATATAAAAATTAATGTTTTCGTATAATATACGAGTTGTCGCTATTAGATAACGATACTCACTCTGTAAAACATTTTATTTTGATGTCATTTACATATTTCCTTATCATCTTCAATATACACCCCTCCTCTACCTCTACAAGGTCCCGTGCGAATATTCCATTGTTTGAAACAGTGCTGGAAGTCTTCTTAAGTGAGATCCCTTAGGACGCGTACCGCTTTCTAATTCACAGCTGAAATGGATTCAAATTTTGTTCCTTTTAATGCAGATTTCGCCCCAGAAAACAGATAAAAGTCGCATGGCACAAGATCCGGCGAATAAAGGGGATGGTCTAACTCTGAGATGCCGTACTGGCCAGAAACCTCTTGACAGACAATGTAGAATGAGCTGGCGCATTGTCTTGGTGGAAAAATTTGTCGTACGATTCTTTGTCAATTCCTCCGTTTGTCAATCGCACGATTATTTATCCGATGGTCAGATCGAACCAGATTACTGAGTGTTTTGATATTGTTTGGGAAGTTCGATTTGACGTCGGAGGGTGTCCGGGTGTGAATCATCTTCAACGTCTTCTCAGCCATCTTGAAAACCCTTAAACCGCTCATAAACACATGCACGCAATACAAATTCATTGCTATAAACTTCTTTCAATAAATTATAAGTTTTTAATAGCAGCTTTTCCAAGTTTCTCGTGAAATTTCACAACAATTATTTGCTCACTTATTATTTTTTCCGGTGAAACAAAAAATAACTCTAGTGCAAACGGAGGCTATGGTTGTACCGATTTGTCTACAGAATTCGAAAAAGAAGGCTTCACACACTCAGAAACTGTCTGTCGCTGGCGTTTGGCCCATACGTACTTCTTCTGTAGCAGCGTCAGTTTCGTTATTTAATTGCCGAACCTTGTATATACAGTAAAAGAAACAAGTACTAAATTAAATTCCGATTTAAGCCGGAATTTAAAAGATTTTTAACATCATAAATTTTACTTTCACAGATTAAGAAAAGAATTAGTAATGAGATCTTGGGAAATATTTTTAAGCAACTGAGAAACTGGTTATGAAACGCATAAAATAGGAAATATTGAGCAAATTGAAGTTGAAAAACACACCAAACAGAAAGTCATTATTAATTATTTAATTTTTTCTAGATGCTATCAAATCTTACACCTCATTTTCCGTCATATCTGAAGGAGAATGATATTGGGTTTTTTCATTTGGTGCTCTTTATTTCTCATTAAAATTAATAAAAAAAAAATTTAAAACTAAATTTCTCTTTCTGTCTCTCTCTGATAATTTCCAAAAGTGTGGATTCTAATTGAATGGAATAGGATTATATTTGTAAACTTTTTATTGTATTTATGGGTGAAAAAAATGTAAGTAAGATTTATAGCTGCTGTTCTATAAATCAGCTTAAACACCCTATTTATTCAATTCCAATGCCATTTGAATTCCTAAGTGAAAACTTTTTGTTGTTTTAAAACTCTGAAGGAAATAAATTTTAATAAAGGCTTTTTTTTGTATTTTTTAAAAAATATTGTAAACAATTAATAATGTTTCTTCTTTTTCAAAATGTAATCATTAACAGCAATTTTTTAGAGATTTATTAATTTAAGTACGGAGACAAATATAATTTATGGTAATATTTTTTAGTTAAATTTTTTTTTTTGTTTTTGTAAGCTTTTTTAAATTTTGTTTTTCGCATCAGTATTTGCTTAAATAAATAATTACTAGTTGCTTTAGAGCTTGAAATTATTTGATATATGAAAGAAAAACGTTCATTCCTCTCTCACATTTTCTTTTTCCGAAAAATAATAGCGTGCGATAAAACGACTGAACATTCTCTTAATTTATTACCTATCAATTGAAAGACTTAAACGCATCTTCAAAATCATTAATGAGTTTTCGAGTTCATCAATTAGTGCTAATCTTTTGTCAATTTAGATTGTCTTTGACACTGACTTGATATTCTAGGGTTGTTTACATTTTCTCTGAAAATGTAAATGTCTATATTTGTTTGTAATAGGCATTTGCTTGAATATTTGATCAGAATTCGTGTCCCTTGGCAAATGTATTTATTTTTTAAAAATTTATTAATGGCTTTCTAAATGAGAAGCAATTCACACAGAAATAAATTCAAAGAAGAAAAATGACAAATATAATCGAAATAAAATTATTTTAATACTCTTAAATAAATTTAATTTTTAAACTTCTTTTTTTTTTTTTTTTTTTTTTTTTTTTTTTTAAAAAAATCAAAATCATTATTTTGAAATGGTTATTTTTTTTTAATCAAAATCATTATTTTGAAATGGTTATTTTTCTGGTTAACGATTTTTGTTTGAAAATATATTTCTAGTTAGTAGAATTGTTTGTAATTGGTTTGTAGATGTCTCGCAATTGACTACCACACTCAAGTGTACAGTGATATCGATACTTCTTACTGCCTAAATAAACTGCACCTATATGAAAGTTTTGCATCGTTATCAAAATAAAATATTCATCAAGCTTTTCCTACACTGCAACCTTAATGGCAATCTTTTCATGTTCTTAAATACAGCATTTCTTTTTAAATAAAATCCCATGAACTGTTAACTGAAACTAAGTATGAATAACATTTATAAATTGATTTAATCAATGATAGGAGTGTTGTTAATCATAAATTGTTGACTTCTGAAAAAAAAAATTACTCTAGATATCGTAATATATGAATGGCCCATTTGACTAGACGGAACATATTGTATTTATGGTGCATGCATGCATGTGTGTGTGTATGTGCGATATTTCGAACATTTATTCTTAAGATTTTTATAACTTCATAGATATTTTAATATGTCTGATAATAAATATTAATTGTACGGAAAGGAAAAACATGAAAAAAAGGGATGCATATTAATTTAACCCTTTAAGAAATGAGCCCTTGTTACTACTACTATCACCAATTATGTTTGAATGGGAACTATATGGGTTTTAAAACATTACCTTATTTTTTCGAGAAGCACTTTAAAACAAGTGGAGAAACATTTTAAACTTAGGATGTAGTTTATAGGCAATTTAAAACTTTGAAGAGCTGATTTATAGTTTGATAAAACTTCTCTTTCTCTCTTTATATAAAAATATAATATGTATATATATATATATATACAACTCTTTTTTACACTGTCTTTTTTTATACGATTTTGAAATAACACGGTTCACCAAAATACTTTTTTTACACAAATTTTTTATTCTAAAACGAATCCCCAAATTTTTTTTCAAAATATTCGAATGCTGTTTTTACCACTCAATACCACTTCTTTGATTCAGCCACTCGATCAGGGTAATATAGCAGCATTTAAAATGTACTACATAAAGCAAACGTTTAAATATATTTTCAACTCAGTGGAAAAAAGAAATTTGACTGTTGTGAAAACATGGAGAAAGTTTACGATTATGGATTGTATTACACATGCTTCTTTTGCCATTAAACATTGCGCCAATCGACTTTGAATGCTTGCTGGAATTTTTTTTTCCAAAAGTGGAAGTTTCACAGTGCAAATATCAGCTGCGTGTTCTGAAAATATAACTCGATCAAAAGCATTTAGTGGCGAAGGGTTTCAACAGTATGCTAACGGCGGACATCGAATAGTTGATGCTAGAAAGCCCTTTGGATAAGGACGATTTGATCGAATTTATGACAGTTTATGATAATAAAAAAGTCGATTA
>BMAW01122169.1:852116-932658 GCA_019974015.1 Nephila pilipes | reverse complement strand
CTACACTGCAACCTTAATGGCAATCTTTTCATGTTCTTAAATACAGCATTTCTTTTTAAATAAAATCCCATGAACTGTTAACTGAAACTAAGTATGAATAACATTTATAAATTGATTTAATCAATGATAGGAGTGTTGTTAATCATAAATTGTTGACTTCTGAAAAAAAAAATTACTCTAGATATCGTAATATATGAATGGCCCATTTGACTAGACGGAACATATTGTATTTATGGTGCATACATGCATGTGTGTGTGTATGTGCGATATTTCGAACATTTATTCTTAAGATTTTTATAACTTCATAGATATTTTAATATGTCTGATAATAAATATTAATTGTACGGAAAGGAAAAACATGAAAAAAAGGGATGCATATTAATTTAACCCTTTAAGAAATGAGCTATTGTTACTATTACTATCACCAATTATGTTTGAATGGGAACTATATGGGTTTTAAAACATTACCTTATTTTTTCGAGAAGCACTTTAAAACAAGTGGAGAAACATTTTAAACTTAGGATGTAGTTTATAGGCAATTTAAAACTTTGAAGAACTGATTTATAGTTTGATAAAACTTCTCTTTCTCTCTTTATATAAAAATATATATATGTATATATATATATATATACAACTCTTTTTTACACCGTCTTTTTTTATACGATTTTGAAATAACACGGTTCACCAAAATACTTTTTTTACACAAATTTTTTATTCTAAAACGAATCCCCAATTTTTTTTTTCAAAATATTCGAATGCTGTTTTTACCACTCAATACCACTTCTTTGATTCAGCCACTCGATCAGGGTAATATAGCAGCATTTAAAATGTACTACATAAAGCAAACGTTTAAATATATTTTCAACTCAGTGGAAAAAAGAAATTTGACTGTTGTGAAAACATGGAGAAAGTTTACGATTATGGATTGTATTACACATGCTTCTTTTGCCATTAAACATTGCGCCAATCGACTTTGAATGCTTGCTGGAATTTTTTTTTCCAAAAGTGGAAGTTTCACAGTGCAAATATCAGCTGCGTGTTCTGAAAATATAACTCGATCAAAAGCATTTAGTGGCGAAGGGTTTCAACAGTATGCTAACGGCGGACATCGAATAGTTGATGCTAGAAAGCCCTTTGGATAAGGACGATTTGATCGAATTTATGACAGTTTATGATAATAAAAAAGTCGATTATGACGAAGTCGAAGATGAAGTTCAGCTATTAGCAGCTGATTTAATTCGCGAGAGCTTGAAATTTGCTTCAAGTATGGAACATTTTCTTACTCTTGATCTTAACATTAAGTGCGCATTAAAATTTCAACGTAATCTCAAGTTTTGTGTAGCAGGATATCAAAAATTATGTTAGCAATATGAGAAACAAAAAAACCCCCGATAATAACAGACTTTGAAGCACAACACAACAAAACAAAACAAAACTACATAAGACATTAATAGCGAACGAAATTCTTCATTTGTATCAAAGCCAACAGTTGTGCTAGACTTACTGACGCATCTTCTGATTATAGCATTTTTGATCTAGTTCATAACAAACGTTACACGCTCGTTATCAAGTAGCGATGAATAGTTGTTAGTTAGTAGTTTTATTGCTAATTTTTCAATTTGGATTTTTATAATTATGTAATGTTGAATGCATTTTCACTGTACACTAATTTTAATTATTTTTGTAATAAAAAGGAATCATTTTTGTTTTATAAATATGCAATATGGATTTCATTATTACTTTTATTGCACGGGTTTTTTTTGGAAAATATTTAGAGATTTTTCATCTTACACGATTTCTTAAAGTTGTGGAACATATCCCCAAATTTACCACAGGTCGCATGTTTTTTTTTTTTTCGTTTTATTTTTGTGCACGATTTTGTGTGGAAAGAAAATAAATTGTAAAGAATATATTTGGGCGTATATATATATATATATATATATAAATTCTTAATAATCTAACAATTAAGTACTAATTCAAAAAGGAACAAGCTTTTTGAGTTCACTTACGCGTTAATTTATTTCAGATGGCACTGGTGAAACTCAATAGGAGACATTTATGTACGTTTTAAGCTACATTAAAACCTACCGCTGCAGTGCTACTTTGGTGAACTTAAGGTTGTGCTTACCACATGGCACTGTTGTTAATCAATTTGACGTTTATGAATCGAAATACTATAACAACCCGTTTGAAGCTGTTTCAGTATTACGCGGTAGTAGTGGACTACCCGAAATCGCAGGAATCTAATAAACAATCTTGAATCACTATGAAAAATTTTCAGAATCGGTTTAGCGAGCATTTTTGCCCGTCTGTTAACCGCTGCTAAAATAGTGTTTTCAAATAGAGGAACTATAGACAGAGCATGTTTGTAAAATGCTGGATATTTACGCATAAGGATACTCGTATCCTTGTCCAAATACGTTTTATAGAGTTCTTCCCAATTAACTTGATGGATTTCTACTTTAACTGTGTATCACAACTCCTTTAACTGTGTGATGGCTTGGACCCCAAGTCGTCATCGCATTTATCCGACCGAGCAACATATATTTCAGTAGAAATAGTTTTCCTGCAGCGAAATGCAACTTCATTCATTCCCCCAATGCATTGAAGCATAATATCAAATTGTAAAGCCTGTTATCTGTGGCGGAAATTCAGGCAACTGTTTAAAAAAAAAAACGATGAAAAGAAAAAAAAAATCCAATAGAGATTTCTGGAAACTCTACAAACCGTAGAAGTTGTAGACAACATCAATCTTTCCTGGTATGAGGTGACCGAGAAATTTTTCAAAGGAGTAAGGAAGAATGTAAGACGTAAACTTTTAATATCAAAATTATCAAATTATATAAGTGCAGTTTAGTGATAGACATACATGCGCAAAACATGTTTTTATTCAGGAATCCCATTTAATGGATTAGGCGGCCTTATGTGGCATCGAAATCTGTGCTTATCTACAGTTTTACAGCTCCTGTTCCTGTAATAATATTCATTGAATTGCATAAATATATTTATACACTAGGCTCTCTTTAAAATCAAGCTGGATTATCGAACGTTAATATAATTTTTTACATGTATGTGTGTGTATAAAAATTTGAGCGATTGAAACATATATTTAATGTATTAAATCACATTCACACGAATGAGTTCCGAAAGAGTTGTATTTTTTTGTCAGATTCACAGTAAATTTTATATATGTATTAAATACATCCGAACACTGTTCTCATGAGACATTAGCTTCATCTATCATAGCTCTTTGTTAGTTTTACTAAGCACTTGAAAACAACTGCTGGGTTCGAGAACATTTTATTCTACAGTATATAGTTGTATTATAGTACAAACGTAATAAGTAATCAGCTGGAAAATAAGATACACGATACTGAAATGAAAACTGTTAAGATAAACACTGGGTATGAAGAATTACGCATATATACTTATTGTATATATGCGTAATTCTTTGTTCATGGAAACAGTTACAGTTATCTAAAATAATCCAGTAATGCTTATTTATACATTATTTTAGAAGGTAAAAAAAAATTAGTTTTTTTTGTATGAGCTTATTCTGAATTCCTTCTTTTAGTGAAGTAACATCAGTTTCTATGTTTTTCTTAATATATCTTCTCTTATCTAAATTCTGAGTATATTTTCGTTAGCTTGACAAACACATGAACGTCTTCTGTAATTAATCTCCTTGATATTTTTCTCATGCCTCATCTACAACTTCGTACAACATTTCCGAAGATTAATTCGTCTGTGCTTTTTATATTTTGCACATTCTGTTGACGTTTATTTCTTCTCTCCCCCCCAAATTTAACTTCTTTATCAGATTTGGATGTATTGCAATAATTCATCAAGCTGTCAAAAAACAATTCTTGCCTTCCCTCAAAGGTCTTTCCTTTGAAAGACATTAGTATCAGCTGTGCTTTTTATGATAATTACTAAGAAATAATAATCCATTTTTAAATATAATGGAAATAATCTCATAAAATTAACTTAGAATATTTAAGAACAATTTAAGATAGATTTTGGAGCTTGCGTACGAAAGATGGAAGAGAATTAAAAGAATTGCTATTGGCTCTCTCCTAAGGCCTTCAACATTTAAGTTTATTTATGGCCCTTTAATGTGATTTGCTCATCACACGAGGAGCGACGACAGGCTATTATTAGTGCAATCATTATCGCATTTTCCATCTTGATATAAGATGACTGATTACTGAGCTATGCAGGGTTTAGAACCGATTTCCTTTTACTTCATCGCATGCTATAAGGACGACTTCTTGTTATTATGAGTTCAGGTTACATTTTAAAGTCGTAACAAGCTTAACGTTGTTCACATGTGATAACCCTTCATTAAATTATTTTGAATAGAAGAAGTTCTTGGAATTTACTCAGCATTTCAGACATGTTGTGTGCTACGTTTCCTTTTTTTTTTTTAATACTCATATGCATTCCCATTGAAATTTGAATAAATCTGTGAATGTTAATGGGAAAAAATGTATAAATGAAATTATCGAATGGGAATATGGCGGAAATGTATAAATAAAAGCGTCTTATAAAGATTTTGCTTTGTATTGAAATAAAAATCTTAATGCCTTGAAGGAAAATTTTGGATACCGTTTTTATTTAGTTGAATTCTTTAAATACATGAATAATATATAAGAATCAGTAAATACTACGTACTAGCTCGATATAAATATCGTTATTTAATAAGACATTGATGTACGAGGTGTCACTTTTAACTTTTTTATGGAACTGTTTCATGGCAATTTGCAGCTATAATTTTTTACGCATTTTATTAGAACAGAAAATTGTCCCTTTCTGAAAATGTGACATTGATCCATTAGATGTCTCATCTTGTTGGAATGTGATCATGCTTCTTTAAATAACGCCCTTTTTGTAATTCTAATATTTTAACTTGAAATCCTTTTTAAATTGTGCTCGGTGTTATAAATCTAGCTTATTCCTGATGCGGAAGCAATTGATTCTAAAAAAAAGTATGTTTCATGAATATTTATTATAAGATGTTTTTTTCTCCTATTTGTAGATTTTATACACTCAAACACAAATGTAGGTACCTTTTATTACCGCCCACTCTATCAAGAATGTAATTTGCGGTGAAAATATGTCCCCTTATGTCTTAAATATAACTTTCAAGTGAGTGTATATTAGAGAAGTATTCATCCAATATTTGATTCTTCATATTAAAGTAAACAAGAATTCCCAGCTCATCGTATTCAGTTTTGTTTTTTAATTAATGGTAAAATTTTATGCATTCTTATTCCAAAAAATTGATTTGGAACAATTTTTTTTTTTTTTAATAATCAGCAAATTTTTTACATCGGATTCCTAGTTAATATAGAGAACGAGCCAAAAGTCTCTTTATAATTTTAAATGTAAATAATTTTGTGAAATTTCGGAAGAGAGTTTCAGTTTTTAAAAATCAAAGTTTATGATTTTAATTATGGAAAAATATATATCTGTGAAACGTATGAAAATTATTTAATGTTATTGCGTAAATAAAGGTTTCTTGTTCTCACACTAAATATATGCACCATTTTCATTTAAGAAGGCCTCCTTCTAGGGTTGTGACATTTGTCTTGATAAAAAATTTCATGGCACAAAGATCTGTCAAAAATACTCCCAATAACTAGATGAACCACTCCATATACCCAAGCTAATCTTGATTATATTGGGGGGGGGGAAACATAGTTGATACACCCGAAAACATTGACACCGGTCTGGAGAACTTGGAATGAATCCTCACCTTTTCCCCTTGTACCACTGCACCGGATATTTTCCCCTGACCGGAGCCTTAAAGATCGTATTTTTACCAATAATAGGGCTTTAGACGAATACCCATCAAAAAATTAGGGAAATACACTTAGAGATATTGCTAGCTGTTGTGAAAAATATGATGGGAATGAGTCCCCATTTACGAACTGGACAATGGTTCTAAGAGATACAAGTATTTTATTCTATACCTAGTATTAAAAAAATGCATCATAATATGATATATATAAATAAATATATACTATTTTGAAACATTATTATAAAATTCATTTGAAGCTGTAAAATGTCTGCTGTCCGCTTTATAATTTACCCAATGACGCGAAAATATTTGCTGGATTAAAACGAGTCTCCAGTGAACAACGTTCTAGATATCCTGTTTTAAGTCGCTAATCTATCATAAGTTAAAAAATGCAATTATACAGTATATATAAGTGTATCTTAGTTGATACACCCGGAAACTTTGACACCGGTCTCGAGAACTAGGAATGAGTCCTCACCTTTTCCCCTTGTATCACTGCACCGGATATTTTTCCCCTGACCGGAACCTTAAAGATCGGATTAATCGTCATCTCGTAAAGTGAAATTTACCGTATTTTGTGTAATTTCCAATTTATCCAGCCCTTTCAACGTTTATTTTGAGATCCGATCCCATTGTGGATTTTTAAGAGTGTATATGTGCTTTTATTATAACATTTATAATAATGTATGAACTAAAAACTCTTCTTATATTTTTAAAATTGTTGAGTATTTGGTTGAGAAATTATTTTTTGCCTCGTCGCATTTTCAATACAGTTGAATAACTCTCCATTTCATATTTTTTGGATGCATTCATTTTTGTGTGTAATTCATTCAAAAATGGAAGAAAATTTTGATTTTAGAATGAAGTATAACTATAAACATTTTTTTTAAAAAAAAAATCAGTTTAAATGGCATAAAAGACATTTTATAGATGTATCATTAGTTTCTTGTGACACCTCTTTGTAAGTTACCATACATTTAAACCAAACTCTTTCTTTGAGTTAAGTGTTTTCAAATTCAAACATGATTGTTTATATCATTCCAAAGACTTATTAATAAATAATAAAGCAAATTGTCGTAAAATGTTCTGAAATAATATTTTTATATAAGAATGACATAATAGGCATTCATTCATCC
This sequence comes from Nephila pilipes, assembly GCA_019974015.1. Taxonomy (NCBI): domain Eukaryota; kingdom Metazoa; phylum Arthropoda; class Arachnida; order Araneae; family Nephilidae; genus Nephila; species Nephila pilipes. The sequence goes on along the minus strand of BMAW01122169.1, from coordinate 925,719 downwards.
AACCGGTCGTTCAGTTTTTGCTGACACAACTATCCTTTCAACTATTAATTTCTTTTAGGATATAGCATTGTAAATTTAGCAAGCACTTTTAAGCTTCTTGTCTAATATTATTTCAAAGTTATAGTCATGGCGTCTTATTACCGCACATATGTTACTGTGGTGTTTTTATTACTGCTTTTCATGTTTAGTGTTTTTCATTGTATTCCATATTGTTCCATTCAAACGGTATTGCGTTATCCAGCCGAATCACAGTTTCTTAATGGCCTGATATGAGGGTTCTTATTTTAATAACTTTTATATTAATTCATTACGTGTCATAATTTTAGACTTCCGAATTAATGAAAAATAGTGAAAGAGTGTTATTAGTCGAATAATAAGTACTTTATACGTTCATCTGAAAGGATTACAGCCAATTTTGTTCCGAATCTTTCGTTCATTGGTTGTATGAAATTTTTGCCTCTGTATATTTTACCAAACACAATCCATTTATTAAGCGGTAATTAATGTTCGATATTTAATAGAAAATAATAAATGTATTTTATTTATATTTCTTTGTAAGTTAACTAATAAATCAATTTATGGTTCATTTAAGCATTACTTTTTTAGAAATTGACAAAGGTAAAGGATGGATTGGAAGACCATGTTGTCGAATGCCTCAGTCTGAAAAGTGTATGAAAGCTTGTTTACAGGTGAGAGTTGTAATAAATTCATTATTTTTTTAAAAAAAGAAGTTATGTCATTATACACACCTTGGTTTCATCTGAATGTATACTGCACTCAGGTGAATTTTTATTAAACATGTAATGCGCGAAAGATCTCTTCGCGATCGTAATACATTACATTTTTTGTTTAATGAGACTATTTTTGTTAAAAGATTACAGTAACTAAATTTTTTACTGTAAAAAAAAATTTTTAAAAAAAATATCAAGCAAAAATAGTAGGTATACAGCTTGTTTTTAGGATAATTTTTTGTTATTCATTCGAAATGTTTTTTACCTCACCCCCCCCCATCCGCGTCATTAAAAAAGTTCCATTATTTTCTTCGTAATCCGGCAGATATTGGATATAGCTGGAAAGTCATTAATAATAACATATTCAAACAACAAAAATTATACAATGTTGTGTAAAGTGTTATGTAGAAACCGGGAATAAAGTGTCAAGTATACGAAATAACTAAAACTGCAAAAAAAAAAAAAAAGTACTATATTATAATAAATAACCTTTCGGCGGCTGGTGGTTATCGGACCCCGAGGAAGGGGAGAAAGTTGATGACTTTGATGCGGCATCGTTGTTTCGAACCCTGGTCCAGTGGGTCCGAAGACTGCGCTCCTACCAACCAGGCTGAAAAAACATCTTATCAGGTTGATTAAGGAAGGTGTTTTAACTTCTAACGTTGTTGTAGAAGAGAGTCGCCGCATACTCCCGCTCCATTATCATCGTGATGATACGAAGAGATACATTGGTTTGTACAGATGGTTGTTTTCTTTTTCGATTTTTTCAGCCATTACTGCGATTGATATACATCCCCTCCCTGTTGAATTGAGTTTTGCTTGGAACAGTTTCTATTTGAGACATCGGCTGTCTCGTGTTGAGCGGCGGGTCTCGTCGACACGTGCTCCACACCCGGAATATCATTTGTCGGGATTGTGAGTGCGTTTGTCTTAGTTAGACATACAAAAACAAGTGTTTTGCACCTGGGGCATATTCAATCAGTAGGTATAGGCTGTGCTGCCATCTAGTGTTCAAGTCTTGAGTCACCACTTCGGCGGCCGGTGGATTTCCGACCCTGTGGAGGGGGGAGATAGTTGATTACCTTGATGCGGCATCGTTGTTTCGAACCCTGGACCAGTGGGACTGAAGAAGGCGCTACTACCAACCAAGGCTGAAAAGACGTCTTTTCTGGCTGGTTAAGTAAGGCGTTTTAACTTCTAACGTTGTTGAAGAGTCGCCGCAACCTCTATATTAATTCCTTGGTGTATATATATAGAAAGCATAAAATAACATCTGCGAGGCTTGTTTGACAGTTTATAAACGCCGGATTACTGGTAGGGCTGGAAAGCAGGCCGGATTATAGAGGGAGTACTGTAATTAAAATCTTAATAATTAATCTTTTAATACAAAAGTTATTTGTATACTCATGTTAAGTTTTGCCAACCCCAGCTTATCAATAACTTGTGTTGTATTGGATTTTAATTAATGTATAATTTTATTTCATTGATGCTCCACTTAAAAAGTAAAATACAGTTGATAGAAATATTAGAGGTAAACAATAAAAAATTCGATTGTGTATTTTATGTCTCTATAAGAGGGGATTATATTGAATTGAATAACAACCAGCTCACCAAGTGACACATCACGCTAGTCGAGGATTTCCAGGTCATGACAAATTTAATACGAATTTTATGAAGACTTCTATAAAAAAATATTTTTTGAAGTAAAAATCTCTCATATAACTAATCTCGCGACATTTTGCCTTGCAAATAATCTCTGAGTGTGTGTGTGTGTCATATGTACATATTAAATATGGATAATCCATCATTATACTTTGTTAGAACTAAATCCAGAATTGAGAATAATGCGTTTTTATGCGATGATTGAATGAAAAATATTCGAAAAATGCTTACATGTCTGATTTTAAAGTATAGTTTATCTGATTATAATATATAAAAACAATTTTTATGGAAGGTCCTTGAATAATATTCCCCCCCCCCTCTCTGTCAATATTTTATTATATATTTACAAATATGGTACTCAAAGCAGTTGGCTCAAACTTTAAAAGATGATAAAGCACATTAAAAAAAACCTGTGACGTATTTCCTTTATAATTTAATCGTACAGACATCTTAAGTCGTAATTCGATAGCTAATAAATTCGAAACTTCAATTGAAGATACTTTAGAGAAGAAAAACACACTTTATTATCTGTCAAAGACCATACAAGATGGCTTTCTCTCCCTCTCTCTCGAGTCCCTCTTAACTCAGTCAATCCTAGTTTATATTCTATTAATAAACTCTTAGCTTACTAAATCACTCGTTCCGATTCACCTACTTCTTGTTTATTACAGATTTCTTATTACTCTAACTGGTAGTAGCATCAATCCAAACGATTAATTACAATGATTGAATCCAATTTACATGTATCTATCAACTTGTCGTTATCCTCTGTTTCCTGTTTCTTTCCTTTCAATTCTATTTTTTCCCCGTTTTATATTATTAATTATCTCTAATTCAATTCACTACACTTCAAAACTTCATCTAGTTTACTTAATCACATATCATTTGGTTGGCAAAGTTTTGCAATTATGTTCATTTCAAATTACTAAAACGTCTCCGTGGTTAGTGAAGAGAAAACCCTGAATAGCACAATGTCACGAGCTCTTATCTGGATATTATACATGATAGTTACTCAAGTAGCGAAGACAATTGAACATTTTCCGGTGAATCTATAAAGAATTTCTTTTTGCATTCGCCATCATTCCTACTTCAAATTGTAGAGGGAATGAATAATTTTAAAAAAATATGGACAGATGATCTTGCATTTCACATATGGTAGAAGTGTTGAAGGAAATCCTAAATGTTGTACTCTGAGTGTGATCTCTCATGTCTCAACTTATTGTGAACGGGCCAATTAAAGATTTCATTTATGAAATCTCGATTGGTTCTATTGTGGATATTATTTGCAGGATTGCTGTTTCCACTGGCAATGCATTAGAAATATCTTGATATTTATTTATTGTATGGTTACTACATCCAAGTTATATAAATCTTATGTTAATGTTGATTGTTTGTTTTATTATTTTTTTCATATATACTAAGATGTGTGTCAACTTCTGAATTTTTATGTCTCCTTTTTCATCCGAAGTAACCAGTTCCTTTTTCTAGCGGCCGTAATATTCCGGTGCATGACGTCACCAAAACGCTGTCTATGCAAACCAGTGACGTGGTTTCTTCACATTCAACGCTCTTTAGGAAGCCACGCCATCTGGTTTACATAAACAAAGTTTTGGTGACTTCATCCACCGCAATATTGTGGCCGCCAGATAACGGCATTGCTTCCCTTGGAAATCACTGCTATTTAACTGCCGAGATTCCCGCTTGAATTAAAACCAAGCGTTGTAAGTTAAAAAGGGCTTTTTCAGGTGATTCCTTTTTTTTTATACTTTTCCTCCAGGAGTTTTAAATCACTCTATGTATAATTTTTATATTTAAAATTTTATTTATTTCAGGCACAATCTTCGCTGGATCTCGAATCTTCTTGCCGGAAAAGTGATGAAATTGCTTTTTACACTTGCATAGAAAGGCAGGATGGTACTGTTTGATGCATTTTGTTAAATATATTTCAATATTTTTTTATCAAATTTGTTATTTGATATAGAAATGTTATTTCCCCAACTTTAAATCATTAATATAAAAGTTATGTCCTAAAAATAATGATAATTTTTTTTTTTAAAAAAAAACCATTATTGGACAGACAATGAAATATATCTAATATTATTCGAAGTATGAGCCTTGAGCGTTAATACAGCTTGTCCAGTGGTGCTCCGTTGTTCATAGCACAGTGCTAACTCATTTTGCGAGATGATTCGATGCTTTGTGGTCACGGCTTTTTGAGTATTTATGACTGTGACGAAATGGTGTTCTTTAAACTCCATCTTAAGTTTATAGAAAAAAAAAGACGTTGCAGGAATCTTAGTCTGATGGATGGGGAAACACAGTGATGTTTTGATGGAATAAATATTCAGGCGCCACCAACGCTATGTAGGGGCTACTCTTGTCATAGTGGACGATCCAGCTGCTGGTGATCTCTGAGAATATGAATTTCCCTCTTTTCCTTAGACGTTTGAGCACTTGCACGCAAAATTGTGCATTAATTGTGTATCCAGATTGAACAAACTCCTTGTGGACCACTCCTTTAGAATCAAAAAACAGATTTAAGAGGGTTTTCACTTGTGATTTGTTCATCTGAGTTATCTTTGGTCGAGGTCAGTTTGGAGTGTACAATGTCGATGACGTCCAACGCGCAGGTTGTTTGCCACGTTCTATCGGCCAGCCGTTCATATACGCGTGGAGCCTCTTGTAGACCTGGGACTGTGATAAAACTTAAGTCACCGTAAGCTTTTTTAAAAATTTCCATACTTTCTCTACCACATTTACTAAGTGTAAAACTAAACTTTATTGCTTAACGTTTTTCAATACTTTGCTGCATCAAGAACGTGACGATGCGTTCACACAAAAACTCTCTATTAGGCCACTGCGTATGCCCAGATAAATCAAACCGCCTTCTGACCATTGTAGTATGTAACTGCAACTTCAATTCTCCTGCAACCACCAGCTGTTTCTTTTGTCAATGTGCCAGATACGCATCATAAAATTATTCTCATTACTTTTGGGATAAACCTTGCATATCACTTAAAAATGTTCTCCTTTGATTTCTATTAAATATTGAATAATCAATTTTTAATACATCAATTCTTAAATCATTTTCACAATCATGTTTTGAATGCTATTTATGCAATTTGCAACTCAAATGGAAAAATTTTTAATGCATACAATTTACATAATGTGATGTGTTTTTTTTTTAAATTATCATTGTTTGAATTCCATTAATTTCAGTAAAGTTTTTATTTTTACTGATATTTTAAATAATGATTTTGTATCTCTCTGTGTGGGTGTGTATCAGTTATTGATAATTTGATTACATAAAAATGTCTGTAACCATGTTTGGTAACATTTTATTCCTAAAATTTGCTTAAGAATGACTGAAAGGAGAGAATTCTTTGAGTACAAAAATAAATAAATAAATAGACTCTTAATAACTAGTTATTCTATTTAATATTTCAGTTGAATATTTTTGTTCTCAACTTTCCTTTTATTGCTCAATATTAGAACCTCGTAATAATTTTAAATGTATGCTTAAATATATATGATACAAAAGTAATAGGTATTTGTACAATACCGATATTTCTAATACAAATGCATTTTTCTATGTTTAGGTAATAAATATCAAAATATGCATTGATTATTTTGTTGGATCAGAAACAAAACGCAATTGAATATTATTTTGAATATGAATAGTTTTTAAGGTGCTCTTCGAGACTTTTATAAGTAGTGGAAGTTGATGAATTAATTTAAAAGTTTTTTTTCTATTAAATTTCTATTCCAAATTTAATTTCTAAAGTTTGTATTTTTGATCGATTATTTGTATATTATTCAAGTTATAAATTTATTACCCGAACAAAAGCATTGTAGCTTTTTTTTTTTTTTTTTTTCCAATTTGATAGATTATGGGTTGTAAAAAACAAAAAAAATTATACCATAAAAAAGTGGAATCGATTTAATATTTCCATGCAATGAAACCGATATGCATACTGAAATAAGACAGGCTGAATTAGGAATAATACAATTAGCTGATACTATACATATAGAGACATATTTCGAGCAGCAGCTAACTCCCCGCTCCGCATGTAGTACACTACGTGTTACAGTACGCGATTCTTCAATAATTATTAAACCAATATTTGTGAAAGAGCTTTTTTTTCTATGGCGGGATTATTTTGTGCAAAAATTAGATCACTATTAGGAGATCAAAATATGGATCAGTTACGTACTTATTTTTTAAAATATGTTGAAAAAAGATGACGTATTTAGCTACATATTTTTAATTATTTCATTGTGAAAAATATTCATGTATAAGTATTATTAGTAATTTTTTATTTATAAAGTTGTTACATTTTACTTATATCGTTTAGAATGTTATTTATTTATATACTTTTTATGTCATAGAATCCAAAAATTAAATAAAATGTCTTATAATTATGAATTTTTATTTTATATTCACGGTTTAAGAAAATCTAAGTAAAAATTTACCGATTTATCGGTTATTGGAAAAGTTAGTAAATTTACAATTTCTCTTCATAATGTATTCAGATCATTTTTAGAAATAACAAAAAATATTCATTACAATAGATCGTTGTAATTAAACTGTTTGCATGTTTTCTATTTGAAGCTGGAGAGAGATGCTGTAAAAATGCCCAGACCAGCAGCTGTCGGGAAGCGTGCAAAAGTGTCTTCGATGGTTCCTTCATTCCTTCCAAAACTGTGAGAGAAGCCGTCCACAAACACTGCTTCGATGGCAACCCTAGAGTACAACAATGTATTCATCCTCACATTCATCTCACCCCAGCAGATCATCAGTATAGAAGTATGAAAGTGTCTCAATTATATTTTATCAGTGTTCGTTTTTATTTATCTCAGATCATTTCAAAAAGAATATGATTTAAACAAATTTTCATTAGATAATATCAACCGTGTAAGTAACTTAAAGTAATGCAGCAAAGTTATAGAATTTGTTACATATTTTTTTAGCTCTATTGCCATCTTAAAGTCTAATTAAATTGTTAAATGGCTCATAACTCAAATTAATGATAATCAGAGGAACTTTAATTGAAGTCTTTAACTACCGAAGAATCCGTATTTATTAACTCCCAAAGAATATATATAGTATCGCTATCTCTCGAATCCCTCTTAACTTAGTTAATCTTTTAGTTTATATTCTAATAATAGTCTTAGTTTACCAAATTACTCGTTCTTATTTAAGCATTTCTCAATTGTAGAGGATTGTATCTTAGTACTTTTAGTCGCTTCAATCCAAACGATTAATTACTATGATTAAATCCACAATCTGCAATTATATATCAACTTATCGTTATCCTCCATCCCCCTTCTCTTTCTTTTCAATTATATTTCTGTTATGTGTCACTATATCTCTAATTCAATTCGCTACACTTCTTACCATCTTTTAATTTACCTAATCATACTTCATTTTGGTTGAAAAGAATTTGTAATTTTATGCAATTCAAATTACCAAATAGTCTCAGAGAGTAGTGAAGATAAAATCCCGAATAACCCAACGTCACAAATTCAAATAGCGTTATTTATTTATAAGAAACCTGAATATGTAACTAGATTTGTGGTAGAATTATCGCATGCTTTGAAAAAAAGAACTATTATATCGTACAGATTTAAAGAATTCTTTTCTTCTCTGACATTGGTTTAGAAAATTGCAAGTTTGTGTTTTATGTTCACATTGGTTTGAGTTGCATTATGGGGTTTTTCAGAAAGCTGGAAACAATCAAAATTTTTAGGTATTATTTGTTGGTTGATAGATTAATATTTCTAGAACTACACAGATGGTAGGGACGACGGACTTCGGAATAGTCAACCAAATCAAAGTAACGAGGATAACATTTGAGTTGGCACCTTACTCATTTGATTTCTCTGAAAAAATTTCATACAGTAGAATTATTTTTAAGATTTACTGTAAATTTAAAAAAAAAATGAAATTAAGTTTAAGTATGTAATTTGCATGAAAATATATAATGTGTTAAATATATTATATACATAAATCAAGATAGACCGTTTCACACAAATGTCCATTGACTCGCAAAATGCATGTAATATATGTTGAACTTGAATTTTAATATTTACTTTTTCACGTATTTTTTCTCCGGGAAGGAAAATTAATTAGTATATTATGTAAATAGTTATTGAAAGTTAGTCATATTGAGTATCAAAATTCATTTATGTAAAGCATTTGAATACATTTTTAATTCATTTACTTTAATTCACTCACTTCGCATTAAATTTTTTTTATCATTCTGTTGGTTTAATATATATATATATATATATATATATATATATATATAATTTATTCATTTTTCTCTAAAGAAGCTCCCAAACTTATTCTTTACATGTTGAAGGAATCAAAATACAAATATCGGCCCTTTACTGTGAAATAATTTTCTAAGGTTTGGTTCTTTCTGAAAATTTAAAAGTAGGAAATTAATAATTTGTACAGATTTTCTGAATAGTTAAAATCAGTTTCTTGGTAAAATTCAGATTTACTTTTCTTGTAAGAAATTTTTTAAAACAAAAGAAGTATAACTATTATAATGTTAATATTTAGAGTGAAAATATGAATTGCCGTTTATTGCATTTTATCATTCTTTAAATCATTCAATGGAATCAGGATATATACTAAGAGCTTGAAATAAAGTAAAATATATAAACTATTTTCTAAAATTACGAAATTAAAAATTTTCTTACTCTTTCATTAAAAGTATACGGGACTACACGTTTCATAGTGATTGTGAATTATGAAGGGTGTCTGGTCCTCGATGATTGGAGTACCTGATGTGATCGCTCTGTTTTCACTACCGACCGACTAGCTCTACTTAGGGTACAGAAATTTTCATTTTAGGATTCAATTGATTTAGTGATCATTAAAGTCACATTAGGAAACGGCTGGAGGGTTACTGGCAACGGATAACGTAATTCTTAAACAGGGTCAAGTGACAACTCTCTACTTCTAAATTCCACATCATCTCAACGTGGGGACATTAAGCCTCGACTAAATTAACTTGCTTTTAGCCCCACTACACGACGGATTTTTAGCGGCATCAGGATTCGAATCCACGAAATGACTGAAACCACCCCGACCAGGAACTCAACAATTATGGCTGGCGCCATCAACGCCAGTATCAAAAATTTCAAGGATCGCTTGCGATAATTCATCACGCGAAAATAAATATTTCTACTATAATAGGTTTGAATATACTTTAAATATTTTTTGTTCAATTAATATCGGAATATTTAATATAATTTATAAAAAAAAATGTGAACTCAATTTTTCTCACTCATTTTTCAGTGGCTTATTGTTGCGATCGAGCTCATTATACACAGTGTCGTACTTCATGTAAAGAAACTATGAGGACAGAGACAACCAATGAGGAAATCTTAGATGGGATTAGCAAAGCCTGTGGACCTCCTCTTCCTCATGTAAGTCTCGTCTAATGAATAACTTTTGTTAATTTTCTGATTCTTCAGCACTAATAGTTGGTTATCAGTCTCTCTCTCTCTCTCCTTTCTCCCCATTCCTTATTTATTTTTATTTATTTATTTTGTAATTTTTACTTTAATTGCGTATCATATCTGTCATATATCGTCCTGAATACACTTTTTCCTTGATATGAATGGAGAACAAAATATTTTTCTGTTTAAATTTTGACTTTCGCAGTCTTTAACCCTTTCGCGACGTCTGGCGCAAACGCACGTGTACACCTGGGGCCGGCTGTTTTTATCGTCAGCGTGCGTCTCTCCAGTGCCGGAGGGTTTTCGCTACTAAGCCTAAATCCACGAAATTACGGATAGATGAGCGCGTTATTCTCAATTATTATCAACAGAATAATCAGAACATATTCTAGTATCACTTTTACTTTTGCCAGATTTTAATTCAGAATCATTATCTGAAATATTTTACATCATATCTGGAAATGCAGCTTCAGTTAAAAATGTTCAAAGCTGCGACATTTTAATGCTCAAAAGAAAAATTTTCACAAATACGAGCTTTAATTCTCGATTAGAAACCGGACTAAAAAAAATCCAAAACCACCCCTTCCTGTAACAAAAATAAAATTCTCCCCTCAACTATCAACCAATAGTACGCTTTTAAAGAACCATTAGGAAGTTAGCGAGTCGAAATCATCCCTTTCCCTTTTTGTTTATATAATTAAAATCCATTTGCGTACGAGTCATCACTGTCTCTTCTCGAGTAGGAAGTCAAATTCTATGATCATATTGCTATCATATGCCAAAACTATTAGTTTTTAAAATTCTGAAACGTATGTGTGACGATGGAAGGAGAACGAAAAAACGCTCTGTCACACCGCCTATCCAGTCGCGAGGTGAATACGTTTCATGTTGGCACTCATTCGTGACAGCGGTCTAGAAAAAAATTTCCAAGGAGAAAAATTATCATATACTTGTTTCGTGTGATTTTCTCCGCATAAAGAAGAAATTGTTTGTACTTTACCAAATTAGAATTGTTTAATTCTTCTCAATTTATATTGTGTTTAGATGCATAATAAATACCGTTTTTATTGTTATAATTTTTTTAAATCTCTCGTTTATTTCTCTAGCTGCATTGGATATGGTAAGCAATTTGTTTGGCTTAATATTAAATTTGCTTTGACTTTTTTTTGTAATCTTTAAAATTTTCCTTGATATTTTATAAAATATTTTGTTAATTATGGCTTTTTAATTATTTTGTTACTCACTAAATATAATAAAAATCAGAAATTTTTCCCATACGAATACTTATAGTGAGATCAACCTTTTAATTTAGGATTGGTTCCCTTATATTTTTTCGAAAGTTAACATTTTGTTGAAACTTTGAATAGCTCAGTCTTAATAATCCATGAAAAATCATGTCACTTTTAAAATAAAATTGTTTTTATTTTTTCATTTCGAGTGGGGGTGGAATTGATGTCGCTTCAGAAGAATTATCGTTACCGAACCTCAAAATTATAAATCGGAGTAAGTGACGTGGGCGACTCTTAAGTAGGTACCAGGATTTCCTATTTTCCCTACGACGTCAAATGAAAACTATAATTCGACAGATTCGGTTTACATCTGGACTCGAACCTTTTAACATAGATATCGATGCACGAACACTTACAACTCCAGCCGCAATATTTCCAACCTTAAGCACTATGCAAACATGGCCCATTTTACTCGTATTTCGGGCTATTTTATTTTAAATATATGAAAGTTGATACTTAAAATTTAGGTAAGTGAGTGAGGAAAAGGTTAGGTTGATGATGCAAGAGCCAGATATGGCAATGCTTCGTCAAATAAGGTATAACTGTGGTCTGGAAGTATGAAAAAAATAGGGGGGAAATAATAATAATTGGTTGACAAAAAGGATGGTCGAAAATACAGAAGGATCGGTAGATTATCCTGGGAGAGCGTCACCCGAGTTTACTAAAGACAGTATACCCCATGGGAAAGGAAAACTCTGAGTGAAATCCGTACTTACCAAAAGAAAGTAAATCCTGAGGGCCAAATTTGGATAATCCATTAATTATTTGTATGAATAATGAATGATATCCCAGTTAATATCTCTAATAATTTTTATTCCCTATTGTGTGTGGCGTAAAAAGGAGTAAAATGAGATATTCAAATTCTCTACTTTTCGGGCTGTAAGACACATATATCGACTAAAAATTGGAGTTAATATCTCACTCTAATAATTTTTACGCCATGCTGTGTGTGGCGTAAAAATGAGATATTTATTCAAATTACGTACTTTTCGGGCCATTAGGCGCACAATTATACATTGAAAAATCGTCTTAAAATTGGAGTTAATATCTCAACTAATATTTTTTACGCCAAGCTATGTGTGGCGTAAAAACGAGTAAAGCGACATTTGCAAAAATTTCGTACTTTTCGGGCCATAAGACGCACATTTTTACATAGAAAATTTGGGTTGAGTTTGGAGTGCGAGAAAGTTTGAAGAAAGAATTAAAGAATTAAAATTCGAATTTGTATTCACTATTAAAACTATTAGAGTTTAGTGCAACTTCTTTTAACATTTTTATAAATAATAAGTTTTATTCATTGAATAATTTTATTCAATATAATCCTTGAAATCTTAGTCGTATCTTTTTCTTATATATATATATATATATATATATATATATATATATATATATATATACTAGACTTTATAAAATAATACTTTCTTCCCCTCTAAAAATCTACCATAAATTTGGGGAGTGTCATACAATCCAAAAAATACATTATCCAATTCGTATTTAGACTGAAATACGAAATCAAGAGATGCTTCAATATAACGCATTGTATAATTACAGTAGACCCTAATGCCGAAAACATACTCATGAAGAATTCTGATTAGTGAGTGCGTGAAATTACATGGTTTATTGTGTATCCCTAGGATTTCGAAATATTTGGAGGTGCTTTTATTTGTGTTAATTTATTTCGCCTTCTTTAACATTCGTCTTTTCTTCATTAGGTTCCACTATGGCAATGTTTCCTAAATCAGGCATTAACCAATGAGCCAGGAGGTTCCTTAATTCAGTCAGAAAGAGTAGGAATGGACAGTGCCAAATTGCAGTGTTGTTTCAGAGCGGCAACTATCAACTGTCAACGGTTATGTATTGAGGTATGAATCTTTTGAGTGTGTGTGTTTTTTTTATTTTTTTGCAGTGTATTCACTGCATGATTTTTTTCAATTTACATATATCTTATCAATGATAAATTTGGAACAAATTAATATTTGATCGTTGATTCGACGATCAAATCGATCGACATGGAAATATTGTCTTCTTAGCTTTTAAATAACTCCTAAACTATCATTAATTCTGTCTTTATTAGACATGTTAATAAAGATAGTATTAAAAAATTTACTTCACATTTTGCGTACCTTAAACATGTATTGTATATATGAGAAAAATAATTTTGATGGTAAATGAACCAAGGTACATATTTAATAAACAATTAATTAATGTATAGATTCTGAATTGTTAACGTCGCATTTAAAAGCAACACGAAGGCTATAGACAAATCATCAAGGGGATTGAGCTTGTAGTGTTCATTATTAAACTCAACGTACCTCTTAAAGTCTAATTAAATAGTCAATAAGTTCGCTACTACAGCTGAAGCAAAAAAAAAAAAAAACCAGTACAGTTTATTTAACTATCGGCACAAAGTATGTAGGGTCGCTTTCTTTCGAATTTCTCTTAATATTCTTTAATCTTTAGCAAACAAATAGAATAATTAACAAATGGATTCTTAGCTTACCTACTCACTCATACCGATTGAGACACTTCTCGATTATAACAGATTCGACTTCTATTATTTTAATCAGGAGAAACTTTCAACCAAGTCTTCTACCAACGATTAATTACAATAATTCACTCCAATTTACAAACATCTATCAGCTTGTCGTTATCATCTGTCTTCCTTCTGTTTCTTTCCTTTGAATTCCATTTCGCTTATATCGTTATATCTGTAATTCAATTCATTGCACTTCTCATTTTCACCAAATCACGTTTCATTCGGTTGACAAGGAATTGGAATTCTATGCAATTCAAATTACAAAAAAGTCCCCGAGGTTAATGGAGAGAAATCCGCGATTAGCTCATAAATCCGCGTCATAAACTCACCGATGAGGGAGCTAAAAGTCGCCCTCCTCAGAAAAACCTTTCAGCACTCGGAAGCTTTATTTATATTTTTAAAAACTGCATAATCTGTTCATGAATACAAAGTTTTTCACTTTGGGAATGTAACTAAGGTAAATCGAATGACAGAAACCATATATAACATCATCTCTCTAATAAAGGAATTCCTCGCAATACAGACAGGTTCTATTAAAATAAGCATAGATATTTTAGCTTGATTTTTGCGAAAATATAGTTGGCATTTCATAACAGTAATTATATATTTTACAATATTAAATGAATGTAAGAGGTCTTTGATAAGAAAAAGGTGTTGGTGACGAACTTCGTAATTTTGAACCAAGCTTAAGTGACGAGAATGATACTTGAGTTGGAACTGATTCTTCTGACTTTCACACCACGCTTATATAAGGCCTCTAAATCCCTTCAAATATTATGTGCATTACCTTCCATTCACTTGGAATTTTTTGTGGCACCACCTACGACTCGACTAAACCAATATCTTCCAAGATCTCATGGCCTTGACGACTCAGATATCGCGGCTACATTTAAAAAGAAATGTGACACATTAAAACATATCAATAATTTTTCCTGAAAAAAAAAATATGCATATACATTTCAAAATTACTCATATTACAAACAGTATTTTATTTTGTGTGAGATCGACGAAAAAACACATGAACATGAAAATTTGTGAAGATTAAACAATGTGCGAGTATATTTGTTTGACTTGGAGTATAATTCCGTCGGAAACTTTTCGATAGCAATAAGTTAATTAAATGTGCTTGTAGTGAGTGTAGAAAGTATTTGTAATAGCACGCTTATGCGAAACAACTATGGTTTTAGTATGCTGATTAGAATAAAATAAATGCAGAAGGTTACATCCAAAACTATGTTTTACAAATATACATGGGAAGGATTATTGAATTGGTTTTCAGATTTACACACCAAAAACTAAAGCTTAGGAGTGTAAGATGTATCCGTTTACTGAAACAAATACAAATTTTTATGACTGTTTTGTGATTGGATTTGTGAGTTCTATATTAAAAAAGTAACATATCACTCATCTTGACGTTATATAATGCAATTTAAATTTGATAGGCAGCGCATAATTTTTATTCCAGTCGCAAGTGTTAAGAAATTTGTAATTCTCTAAAAGAGAAAATTGTTTACAAAGCTTCATGAAAACAATAAAACATATATATGAAATTTCTTTATTAGTTGATAGATCACATTCTATAGTTATGTCTATTATTCAGAGTGTTATGGCTTGAAAGATATTATGTAATATTCCTCATCGCCACTTACTTCTGTGGACAGGCGATTTCTCACCTGGTCATTGAACAAAAATCGAGGGGGAGGGGAGAAGGCTTCTAAGCTTGCAACAGAATTAAAAAACTGAGGAATAGTCTAAGGTGCAATTCGAAATACATCAAGACAAAGTTTCCATGACCGTATCACGGAAGAACTTTTTGAATGAAAGAATTCACACAGAAGTTACGATTATTCTTCGCTACAAAATACGTATACGAAAACATGGAGTTCGGGTAGGGGGAATTAATGATTTTTCTAATGAAAATAAGTTCAAAGTTTATACATAGAAGACGAATAGTACACGAATGGAGTGAAGAAAACGAATGCCTCAGGGATCGATAATTTAGTCCCCAATGATGGAATCGTGAATCACTAGTTTTATGTAGACCTTTTGAAAAATATTCTATAGCTTAGTGCGGCAAAAATAGGAATTCTCATGCTGCTGCAAGAGTCGTCGAACTGTTC
Source organism: Nephila pilipes (assembly GCA_019974015.1). Taxonomy (NCBI): domain Eukaryota; kingdom Metazoa; phylum Arthropoda; class Arachnida; order Araneae; family Nephilidae; genus Nephila; species Nephila pilipes. The sequence goes on along the minus strand of BMAW01122169.1, from coordinate 909,905 downwards.
GTCCAGATACTTGCAAACAATCCAATTTCTTGACTCAGGACGTGGCTGTACGATTCGTTAGTAATATGTCTGTCTTCTCGGCTGTTAGCGATAGCGAGTCGTTTAGATCCAGCACGGCGTTCTGTACGACCACCCTTCGATTCCCATTTTCTGCAGACAGTCGTAGGATCTCTCGACGTAAGCGGCAATACTGTTATCCCGGTAACCCCCATAAGCTATAATTCGATTTCTATCAAAGTCAGAAAGGTGCTGTTAAGCCTTTCTCTTAACACGAGGCATAACAACAACTTTTGATCAGGAAACAACGTTCAAATGCAATATGTGTATGAAAAACATGTTGTACAGTTTCTTCATTTAAACACGTTGTTGTCGCTACCGGCGCCTACTGTGCCTTAATGCGTTGAAAAGCTGCTCATTTGCATATCACATGATCTTTTTTTTCTATCGTGTAAATGTCAAGTGCGTTGAGTATTCGCCTTCTTGGTGTGACAATTTTTATGGTTATTAGTGTGTATATATATGGTAAATGAGCATGGTAAACAGCACTTGAGAATCTATTTTCATCTATTTCATTTGGACTCAGTGTGATTTGTACACCCTTTACAGTATATATCTTTTATAACTTGACAACTATGACGTTGAATATATGTATGAAGATGGGTTATGAGAAGACCGGGTTATGAAGATGCCATCTCTCTATTTTACACTCTCTAAAACGAATTGCATAAGCTACACTCACAGTATATCATAGCAAACACATACAGCGCAATATGACAAAATCGCTCCCTGAAAAAAATTTGGGGTGTTAATCTGTAATATTGAATGGCGCAACTCGCCACTCGACTGGATAGAAAATTGGATAAAATACATTATGTTATTATACATTCTGGACAAACATGTCGCGACAGATGATGTACGAATAATTTTTTTTAGCAGAGTGGTCAGTTAAAAGAACATCTAACATATATAAAACAAAGCGTATTGATTATATAGTCAATATGTTACATTATATACTCGCATACTAATATTATCACTATTACTCCCAATTTATTGTTTTTATATTCACCACCAGAGAACCATTGATCTTGAGGCATAAAGGTCGAACTGTAACATTGTTAATCTGTAATGTTGAATGTTATTTTAGGCCATAATGTAATTTAAACTAAAATGGGAAAAAAAGTTATTTAAAATAATTCTTTTCTTATTTTTGAATATCTGTGTCCTTTATTTATATTAGTGTTTTTTATGTTATTAAATATTTTTTTTGTTTTTAAGACCTTTAGCTTTCAATGGACCAGTAGTTGGAATGATTTTGACCGATTGTGTCAGTATCAGCTAGCAGAAGCGAAAATGACTCGATGCTTAAACGAAGGTAATAAAACAATGCGAAAGTTAACTACCTTGTTTTACTTAAAGCAATGTTCAAATATCAAAACAGAAACAAATTTTAATTTTTTTAGATCTACAATATTTTTGTGTACTCAAAGCCTACGGAAAATTGTTTTTTTTTTTTTTTATTTTAACAAAAGATAATTTCTACTTCTTTATTTTTAAAATAAAATCTAATCTTGTAAATTTCGATACATACGTTAAAAATATTAGAAAAAGTGTTTCTCTACTCTGATTAGAATAGACGCGGCCGTGTCTTCGCAGGAGCGCCGCGAAATATTGCAAATACTTTCATAATTCTCTTATCGTTTTCGATTCAATGTAATAAAACGCGATATTTAAGAGGGATCTGATTGATTTATTTGTTTTATTAACGTCGCACTAGAAGCAACACGAGGGCTATTGGTGACAGAACTCGTTATTTTGAATATCAGTCAAGTGACAACAACGACATCCGAATTGGCATCTCCCTTTGCACACCACGCTAATGGGAGACTTTGAGCAGATTTAACGTGCATCAAGCCCGGCTACACGGCAGTATCTTTAGTGGCATCAAGTCCCACGACTCGACGTGAACCGCCGGCCGCGATCATTACCACTGGGGTACCGCGACCTCAAGAGGGGGAGCTAGTAAATCTATAACTGAAATTAATCATAACACATTTCTTTGTTACTAGAAAGCGATCTACAAAAATAAAAGAAGTTTTCGAAGCTTCTCGAATTTTCGCGGTATTTGTTATTAGGTGACATTCTATGAAAATTCCAGATTGTTTCATAACATCTTGAATTTTATCCAAAAATATAAGTGCGGTATTGCATACGTTCTCATTTATGGTCTCGGATAAATAGTTTTGTGAATATTGTCCTTTAAATGATGGACAGTTGAACAGCAATAAACTGTGTGAGAGTTCGAATAAGTGCATCCTTAAGTACTAGCTCGATATAAAAAGCGATATGATTACAATTATTTAGAGTTTAGTTTTACGTCGATGAATTAACGGTTGTAAAGACTCACCAGAAGCAACCCAACATTTTGATTTTTGCTTGATTTTCGGTGCATAATGATGAATCCAGGTCTCACCGACGATGACAACTCGACGCGGCAACAATCTAATATAAAAATGACTACCAAATCAAAACTAACTTATGAATCAATGTCAGATTTATTTCGACCCTGTTTAACAGATGGATGCTCCCAGTGGTAACAGAAATTTGCCTTAATGATACCATCTGTCTTGAAATACAAGTATTTTTTGAACCATACTCGTATGTTATATATTTCGACGCCTATGACAAAGGATTCTAAAATTTATAAGTTAAAATGAGAGAAATCACGTGTTTCATTGCATGTTTCTAAAACTTTAGAGGGCACGATAGATTAAATGGACACTTATATAACATTGAACATTTATATTAATATTAGGGAATTTTTCTTCCATTTGGAAAAAAAGTGTCCCAATTTCGGGTCTATTCTTTGACATTTGATGAAGATAACCAAAAAGTTTTCTATTTTGTATCAGAAATTGAGAAGAAAATTTATGTTTGTGATATATTTCATGAAAATGTATTTTAAAACATTTTTTTTTAAAAATATATTTACAGAATTTACTGAAATATTTGAAACATTCTTGATTTCCTTTAGTTGACGAGCCTTGCGAGCTAGGTTGTGAGGGTTTGGGCTATTGTACCAACTTCAATTTCCGCCCGACGGAGCTGTTTCGCAGTTGTGACTTGCGTTCAGATCGTGCTGCTCAACAGGACGTGGAATCGTGGGAAAACGGAGTGATTCATTTGCCAATGATGGAAATACCTGTCCTAAAAATATCGGAATGCCATTCGGAAGTGTGGAAAGCGATTGCTTGTGCATTGCAGATTAAGCCGTGTCATAGTGAAGCACATGTGAACAGAATCTGCAAGTATGTATAACACATGATTAAATTATTGTTTTTGTTATAAAGTATCTTGTTAAGTTGGGTAGAATTATTGGTTATATGAAAACATGCTAAGAAAACAAAGAAAACATTAAAAATACATCTTGGAAAACAGTTGCTAAAATTGTTTTATGCTGCTTGTAAAACTTTATTTTTTTATTAATCCATTTATATAAAGCTTTGTTCGTTAGATGAATATTATATTAATAAATCAAAATCTTCTTTCATTATTTATGATTTTATTTTATGATACATTTTTAATTTTTGAAATATCCAGTTTCAGTTTCACTCTAAAATTGAATTATTTTTTCAAAAAAAAATTCAATTTTTTGAAATGTTTTATATTTTGTATATGTAAATTTTATCGGTGCATATGATCTAATAAATATCAAGATAAAATTAAATTATTTTTTTACTACAACAAACTTTTAAGAGGTGATAACAAATTATACATTTCCTTCACGCTCTTTCTCTCTCACACATACACACTCATATAAATAGTATTCTTTTCAAAAACTGAATATGTATATCTTCAACTATCTACAAATTTACCTGTATGTAAATGGTGTAAGATTTGAAAAAAGATATAGCAATAAAAGGGAAATTATGTTTTATATAATAGGTAAATGTATTTTTAATTAATGATATAAAACAATAAATAATAAATGTAGAAATAAATTTTTCTAGACTGTATTAGAATTTTCGGCTGTATATATTAGTTAACTCTGTAATTGTATAGTTATCAGTTTTGCCTTTTTGTTCTATAACAGCATTTTCCCCCTTAGTTTTGTAGTAAGACTATAAACATTTATTTCGTTTTACTACTAATAAGTTATTTCTAGCTCTCATCTTAATTGTATTTTAATTTTTAATAATGAATTTACTAATTCTTTTATATTTACGCATTTTGTATACTGTTATTTAACAATATATTCAATACAATAATCTTGACTTAAAGACGCGTGTATTAATTTACTTCAACATTTGCTGTTTAGGGCTGATTGTATAGACATCCTAACGAAGTGTGTGGACCGTAACCGCTTGAAGCATAATCAGAATCCCATAACATTATGTGAAATTTTATCACCGCCTGGTAACGATACTCCATGCATCTCTCTAGCTCCATATCTTGGTAAGACTTAATTTCTTATAATTCAAAATATTACATATTATATACTTGGAAAATTCTAGTATATATTGCTATTTTATTGTCAGTGTCAAGCGAGAAGAGGTCAAGTCATTTTCTTTAAAAATCTGGGAAGCGTGATCTGTCTCTTAGTTGAGAAAGAAATCCATTCTTATTTTAAGTTTATTCTCGAGTACTCTTTGGCAGTATATTAGAGCCCTACTTTAGTTTATTCCAGACAACTACTTTTATTTAGGGGCGAGGGGGATCCTACCCTGTCGCGGATGGTCCGTTGACCTTGAGTGTCAGGTGATACGAATCCTCGATCTGTCGGTCTTTGCAAAACTCTTTCGGTCTCTGTAGAGTTCTCGACAAATAAGCCGAAAGGGATTCACCTCTGGGTGGTTCTTAATACATTTTAATTTCAGTCGTCATTGATGAAGCGAGCCACTACATTTCTTTCCGTCTCTGTATGTAGTATATTATTATTTCCTAAAATGATACCGAAAATATGAAACAATTAGTGCTTCTCCGTTTACGTTTCCTATTCGTATTGTGAAGTAATATGAGTACGTACTGCATTCTACATATTTTACTGTAACTGACCATTTTGTTACGCATCGAAAGACTGGTTCTATGGTAATTGTGTCAAATAATGCCTTGTACGAAAAATAAAGATATTCAGAAATTACTGATGCTGAGGAGAAGCATCTTTTCACTGCTTCATTAAATTGTTTTAAAAAGACTTTTTATTATTTAACTGAAATTATATTTCATGAGATTAAACTCTGTAGTAGTCTTCAATGTTAAAAACAATAACAAAGTCATTGATATTATTATTTACGAAGAGGAGTAAATTTTTTCTTCCCCTCACCGAATTCAGTTTCTACATTTGAAACATATTAATGGACAAAATTCAGCAACATCCAGGACCGAATTACCCATTAAACTGACTAGACTAAGCGAAGGTTTGGAAGACATTAAAACCACTTCCAAGTTCTTTTATTTATTATTCTCTTATAATGCTCGAACATTAAGTTTTTTAGAGAGAGTCTGAAGTAGTTCCAGATTAGAAAACAACAGTGTAATGCAGCTTGAACTTACAGAATTTTACTGCACAAATCATGAACTAGTGAATATTTGTTCATTTTACCTTAAATCCTGAGAAAATCGTATTTTGAATTATACGATTTTGCGTGTAATAAATCAATACAGGTCAGCTTATTTAATTAGATCTTCGATCAATGTAACTGTTCAACTTCCATTTACACCATAAGTAATTATTTCAAATATATCACTCTCAATATTGAAATTTTTTTTTCATATATTTTATTGTTTTAAAACTAGCCCATGATGTGCAAATTGGATGTATGTAGTCTTTAAAAATGTATCTGAACTAATGTATTATATTGAAAAACACATTGTTTTGGACCATGACATTTAAAAACGAAATTGCTTTTATTTTCGTGAAAGATCTAAATATTTCCTCCTTTAAAAACATAGCACAAAATATAAAACTTACTGTACTAAAAGAGCTATCAGAATATCAATTGAAAGTTGCAATAATTTTGAATATCATTAGCATAAATTTTAATGTTTCATTTTCCAAATTTAATATGGGAAAGCTAAAAATATGATATAATGTAAAAATAATTCGAGAGAAAAACCAACGTTTTTAAAAACAAAGTTTTTATATGGTGGCAAAAGTTTATTAAAAAAAATTATTGAAATATTAGTTAAAACTTGTCGCAAATGTCTAAATATTGAATTGGACTTAACGTTCACACACAAAACAAAAATCGCCAAGTTTGGCAACTTTGGAAATCGCGTCAAGTGGTTGGGCTAAACTGCATTATTTTTTAAAAAATATGGAAATATTGGTTAAAACTTGTTGAAAATGTCTAAATATTGCATTGTTAGGCGAGTAAAAACGATTCCCAAAGTTTCAGAGCTCAAGCTTGATGGGAAGTTGGTTAAATTAACGATCAAAAATTTGATGACACACACATACACCAAGTGAAATACATAAAAACATTAAAAAAAAACTTACATAAACAATCAACCAATACCTTTTGAATGAAGAATTATTGAAAAATAGAATAAAATGTTAAAATTTCAACCATAAAGGGCGCTGAAATATTGAACAAAATTATAGGCATGAATGAAGTACAAATAGTGCAGCATCGTCACATTTTGAACTTTTTTTTTTTTTTTTTTGTAATTTTCAAAAATAAGTAACATTTTATTGTGGCATGCATTTTTTTACACCACACTACCAGGTTCTTTTAACTTTAAAAAGACACACGTAGAAAATATGTATTTACATATAATTTCAAATTTTTGAAATATTAATCTCTGAATAAGTTTGCTTGCGGATAAAGCCATTGCAACTAATAAATGATTACATAAATATTAGTTTCTCTTAATTTCGGAGAATTGATATTATAATGACGTAAAATTCTTTAGTTATTATTTTTGTGTTATTTGGATTCGCACCTCACACTCTAACTTCCTCGCAACTTCTATTTGAAACTTGCGGTAGGACTTGACATTGCATACGTAAAACTTTTTTATTACGTAGTCGTAAAATTCTAATGTATTTTCTTTCTTGACTTGTGTAGTTCAAAGCGAGCATGTGCTCACATCATTAGAAATCACTCATCCTTGTAAACCCAACAAATGTGACCAGCATGATGTATGTATGGTGGACAGAAACTGCCTGTCGAATCAAAAGTGCAGCCCATACGCATGTATCCCAGGTAAATAATCAATTATGTTTCTGAATATTTTTTTTCAAATTCTCATTACATTTATGTATAAAAAAATTAACTTCAAAATAATAATTAATAAATAAATAAAAATATCATTTTTTATAATAAATGTTTGAAAAACAATTTTTAAATCAATTTATGTAATTAGGGTTGCAGTAACCAGGTCGAGATGAATTTTGGACTTGTTCATACATTGACCATTTTGCTTGCAATCATGATGTTGAAAATAGGAGGAAAAATTTGTGTATTATATATCCATGAAAGTGTGTGACGTGGAGCTATTCACGGTTTTCTCTTCCCTAACCTTTGTGAACGTTTTATAATTTGAATTGCGTAAAATTCTAACTTCTTTCCAATCAAATGAAACGTGATTACGCAAATCAGATGAAGATTAGAAGTCGAATGAATTGAATAGAGCTGTATAATCAAAGCAGAATTGAAAGAGAAAGGAGTACAAATAAAATTTAGAACATGTTAGATGTTTGTTAATTAGAAATTGGAATGCATATTGCTTGCTGTAGCTGATCGTTTGTATTTTAAAAAATTTTTTGAAGCAACTTCGGGTTAGAGTAAATAGTAATAGAAGTCAAACTCGGCAGTATTCGAGAAGTGTCTCGCTCGAAGTAGGTGAATTGGTAACCTAGAACTTTATGGTTTAATTCTAAGCTAGGATTCATATGCATGGAGAGTTGAGAGATAGCGATCTCCTGTGAAAAAAACCTAATAAACTGTCTTTCACTGACGTCTTTTCAATTCGGATTGCAATCTTATTGACTTTTATTTAAGCAATACGATGTCTGTAAATTCAAATAATGCTTGAAAGGCCTTGGGTCTTTATATCTTGATCAATAATTAGATATTTATATCTTGGTATAGCTTTATTATTCAAGTTTCATGCATCAGAGAAGCTATTATCAGCGGCGAATTCTCTACAGCTATGTGCAAGGACATAAAATGTCTTATATATTCGAGCAATAACCAATAGTTAACTTATCAAATATTTTTGTATTTTTTTTTATATCAATAGCATATGGATATATTCCAGTGACCTTTTCAATAAAACCACGTATTTAGAAAAATTACACTGAATTTTGTTCCTTATATTTTACCAGTTATACATATATATTTAATGTAAGTTACAAAAATTCAAATTATACTCATACTTTTAAAATAATTCTAATTTATTTCATTTTAATGGAATGTATGCACAATGATTTTTGAAATTCTGTTATAGGCAGTAATTGTGAGGAAATCTCTGTGTTGCAAATTAAGATTTGAAAAACAAACCAAATCTTGGATTATTTTGGATTTTAATGAAAATCACCACATAGTGTTTTCTTTATTGAATGAATTATCTGCATTTAAATGTGTACTCTTGTTTTTCCAAAGAATCCGTGGCTCTTTTAACATATGAGAATAAAGGTATCACTAGTTAAATTTTCTAAAATTCTTCACTTTACGCCATTGATGGTATTCAATATTCGTATGTAGACATTCTAAAACAAGATTATTAAAATTAGACACCCCCTGTTGTCTCTTCCGAGTACTAAGCAATTTCAAATGCTTTCAGTAGGGAAGTAATAAACTTCAACTGAATTTTAAAATATTTAATTAGTTGATATTACTACCAGGGAGTACTGTTATTGTATATCAACTGAAGAAATATGAGAGGTTGTCCACTTTTCGTGAATCGATAAAATTATTTTAAAATTTCAGAAGCTGGTTTTCTTTGCCTGCTTGTCGCGTTAAACTAGTAGCAGGTGTTGTTTCCATCGTGTCGTGGGTTCGAGTCCTGATACCACTAAAGAGCCGCCGCGTAGTGGGGCTGACACACGTTAAATCTGTCGAGATTCTTTCCGTTGGAGCGGCGTTGAAATTCGAAGAGGTAGGTGCCAGCTTAGTTTCGTCCTCGTCACTTGATCGAGGTTTAAAATTACGAGGATCCTCGTGTTGCTTTTAAGTGAGATGTCAAAGGGGAAAAACACACACACAGCCGATCAAACATTGCTCTCTTGCCTTGGACCACTACCTAATCTAGAATTAAAGCTAGTACCGGTTTTGTATTGGATATTCATGCGCTCACTAACTTTAATTTCTCGTATCCTTTCGTCATTTTGTACGATTTCGTAGTGTACAGAAGAATGAACCAGCCCAAAAAAATGCATCTGATTCTAAAAGCTTTTCAAGAACTTATCGACTTTTTATTATTGTGGAATAAAAAAAAAATTAGTGTTGATGATAAGCAGTTTTGATTTTAAAATATATGCAATCAGTTTATTTTAATACAAAATATAATTAAAAGAAATATATTTGTTGCGATTCCCTCAAAATAAGATCGGATCTTTCATTATAAGGTTTTATTTTCAAATGTTATATATTTTTTTATATTTACAGCAATATGCATTTTTTAATCATAAAGGAAATTGTTTCATAGGGCCACACATTATTCATGCATCGTGCCTTAACTCCAAAATTGGTCACTGGGCTATAAGTCTTGAATTAATCTCTTTGCGTAAATTGTTACCTCTATTCAAAAGCACTCTTGGATTTTTATAATTTATTACATATATTTTTAAATATTGGTGACAATAAAATAATTTGTTTGCAATTAATTACATGTTAAAATGAGTAGTCCATAGTTTGCTGCAATGAAATATTAAATACACCACTGTGGTTAACATCTTAAGTGCTGTTGTTGCATAAATAAAGAGTTATTTTAATTCTGACTCTATTTTATATGTGGATATATATCAATTGTTGAATCCTGTCTGCGGGGCCGACGTATCGCACGTCGCTTACGTATAGAAATACCCAGAAGCCTATCTATTCCCGTTTCCTACAACCTGGGCCGTCCTGCTCTTTGATAATGAATTAATTGATTGTGGTATATCTAATGAGAGTGAACAAGAAATGGTTAATATATTGCATGCAAAAAAAAAAAAATTCCTTTATATATTAATAAAATATATCTTCGACGTAAAATTTTTTAAGTTTTAAAAAAATGAGGGTTTCTTTTCACGTTAAAATGCGGCAAATCTGTTTTCCTAAATTTTAAACCATATTATAGGGTATAATATAATGGGAAGGCGTTGCCTGAATATTGTTTTTAAGGTTAGGAGCTTATATTTTCTTTAGATAAGTCATATTATTTATTAGACTATCAATTATTTTTGTAAGTTTTTTTTTATAATGAACTTAATAATAAAGCGCTTGAACAGTTGGAAATAACGGAAAGTCTTCGACTTGCCAGCAAATAATTTATACAATCCTACTCATTAGTAAAATTCCTGATTACTTTATTTGTCCCTCATGATAGATTTTATCTTGCAGGTTGTCGAATGGGAGATGTATCACAGCTCATAGTTCCTCGCAACTCTTTTGTTCGTGTTCCTAGCAATACACATGGACCTCAATGCCACATGGTGTGTTACTGTAACCAAGATAATAAACTAGAAGACTGTATGACTCCATCTTGTATAAGTACAGATCATTGTTGGCATGAGGGCAAAAGATACGGTAAGTATTAGAGTAATATGATTAAAATCTGTTCATAACAGCCTTTATATATATATATGGTTGTTTTCTCCTAATATTTTTAACATAGGAAATGTTTATTGGGTCATCAATCCATGAAATATGTAATTATTTGTTGTAATACTATGCTTGCATGGGGGAAAAAAAACTTTTCAAATAACATATCTCAATTCTTTTAATGTATAAAATTTTATTAAAAATACACAAGTTATAAAAATCCAATCACCATGCTGCACCAACATTTTTTACAATGGCAATTTAATTATAGTAATAATATGTAACTCTGACAGTTTACTTAAAGATGTCATGCAATTTTTTGACACTTTCATTTCTTATGATAAACCTATTTTTTGCCCTCCAATTGATTTGCAGAACAAAAAAAACTAACAGGGCTCACATAATAAATAAAGTGTTGCTTTCGTCACCAATGGCTGGCATTTAGATCTAGATGTTAATTCAAAACAACTCGATTTTAGGGTATCAGTGTTAATTGTCAAGAAAGGTACCTGTAAAGTATGATACCTGGCTTCAGAAGACAAAGCAAGGTTTATAATGCCTATGATATATTGATCGAATTTCCTGTTTCAGATATTTTGAGAAAACTATATTTATCCTTCAATACATTTTATCGCCAAAAATTTATCTTTTGGTTTTCTAAAATGCAAAGGTAAATTTTTTAATATGTGTTTTATCATTTATTCTCTCCATTAGTATCGAGGTTGTACCCTGTGGTGTTTCAATCAAATGAGTGTTGGTCAAATTTAATGCTCAAGAGCCAAATGTGGCCATGCTGCAACCTAGATGTGTGAAAGAATGGGAAAAAAAGTTTAAAAAAAATAGTTTAAAAAGGAGGGTCGAAAATAGAGATGGATCGGTAGGGTATCCCGGGGGCACATCACCCATGCTTACCAAAGATGGTAAACTCCATGAAAGAAAAAAATGAAACAAAACAGCTTTGATCAAAATCATCAGTTTCTGTCTTTTAATTCTTGTATTCTTCTATAATTTTTTTTTAAAAAAGTGTTCATTTTATTTTAAATTTCAATATTATACCATGTTTAAAGGAAATGAAGCATTGAAATATCATTACAGTCGCAAAAATACCATTTATTTTAAGAATGTATGTATACATACTCTACTAATTCTGGAAATCATCAAAAGGAACAGAATGAACAAAAAAAAAAAAAAAAAAAATGTCATTTAAAATGACGAGAAATTAATATATGTTATTGTTTTATAATTACGATATAAATTATTTTGAATTTCTAATGTTGGAAACCAATAATGAATATTTATCTTTACAGATCATAACACTATGTTTCTGGTAGGATGCAAGACTTGTTTCTGCTATGATGGTGAAATTACATGTTCACCAAAGCATTGTGGTTCAGGTATTTAAATATTGAAAAATCTGTATAAACCTAAATTAAAAAAAATATGTAATAGTTTTTTACTTTAATTGAATTAAATTTTGGTTTGAAACAAAAGAAACAGGAAAGGAACACAATGTCAGACAGCAAGATTTTTGCCTTCAAATTATTATATAAATATAAAATTATTGATTTGAATTATAGCTATGTACTTACTCATACTTGAATTTTATTTCATTATAAATAAATGAAACTATATGTGATTGCACTACAATTATATAAATAAAACAAATATCAATAGAACATAAAAGGTGTTTGAAAATATTTTATTTAAAAATAAATAAAATAGCAATAGTAATGTAAAACAAATTTTGTGAATAGAAATAATTATTGTGCTGGTACTCATAATAGTGGACTAATCATTAAAAAAATTCAACTAAAATGCATTTTTTAATGAAAGCCAAATATATGTTACTTGCATAAAAGTTAACAATTATTTAAATAATAAATAAGTATTAGGTATTCCTTTATACAGATATTTCTGAATGAATATGAATATTGACACACATTTTTCTTCATGATTAGGTTTACCTTGCAATTGCCAAGATCACTATGTTCCTGTGTGTGGTGCAAATGGTAAAACATATCCAAGTGCATGTCTAGCAAGGTAAGCTAGTCTTTTTCTGTTCACATAATTTTGTGATACAAAATCAAGTGTACTCATACATATAATTATTCTGTTACTTCCGATTTATACTATGTATATTTATGGGAAGTAGATGACTCACACACATAAATTAAGTTGAGAATAAATAGAATAGAAATGAATAAACATTGACTTGTCTTTTTCTTGAATAATCTTAATTTTACTTGACTATAAAGGGTAAAGTAAAGGAGTCAAAATATATGCAAGTCTTAAAACTCATTTAAGCACTGGTATAATCATAATTAAGTAACATCTGGCTAAAGTAACAACTGGAGACAATTCCAATATTTACTATTAATTGAGCAGAAATGATAAATTGCCAAATATGTGTATTGAAATATCAAATATGATTTACATGTCTCATTTGCAAGATTTATTTTTGTTATACTGGTATATTTTTAATACTGTACTTGAATGAAGTAATTGACTTCAACATCTTGCATCATTAAAAAAAAATGTAAAATCCATTTAATGATTATTTTTACAATCCACATAAGGAAACAAAATGTCTCACACACACATTTTCTTCAAAGAATGAAAAATTTCTTCCGACTCTTAAGCTTTTATTACCATGAATTGAAGTGTATTATAGATTTATAAATATGAAGTTTTAAAAATTTAGATTTTCCATATTAACATCAAATTGTGTTGAAATGTATGTAATTTTTTTAAAAATTTAATTCATACTTGACAATATTCTGCACCTAACTTGCAGAACATTATTCAAATTTTTAACTGCATAAATATCTCTTTATAAAAAAAATTATGCTCCATAAAATTGGAAACAGTGCTTTTTTTTTAAAAAAAATATTCATTGCATATATTATTTTAAATGCATAATATGCTAATGTTCCACAAGTAAAGCCAATAATTATTCAAATGATTATAGATGTGTTGGGTTGACTGACGATCAGTTCGAGTTTGGTGCTTGCTATGATTCGGACCCTTGCAGTCCAAATTCTTGCCATCCTTATCATAGGTAAAATTAAAATGAATTTTTAAAACAATTTATAAGATAAAAAATGATATTTAAAATTGTTTTTCTTTTAATTTTAGATGCATTCCAAAAAAGAGAGTATGTTTAAGCATCAGACACAGAAGTTGCAAACAGTATGACTGTGGTGAGTTAATAATACTTTTTTCCCCCTGTAAAAATGTTATGTACTTTTCCTGTAAAGTTCTCTGCTTCTCGATGCATTTCCGCCTCTTCCATTCTTTGTTTTTCCTTAATACTTAGTGATAATCTCAGTTTGGTTTCTTTCTTAGCAATAATTTTGTTAATTAAAGGTGAGTGAGTGAATGTAAAGTTTATTGGCGCAAGAACCAGATATGGCTATGCTTCACCAAACAAGATTAAACTGTGGTCTAGATGTGAAGTTGAAAAAAAGATAAAAGTGATTGACAAGAAGGAGGGTCGAAAATAGAGAAGGATCGCTAGGGTATCCCGGGAGTTGTTAATTAAGGGAATTTGCCAGAAAATTTCTAAAAAATAAAACAAGAAAGGGTTTGGGGAACAATAACATGTTAAGCTTAAAATGTTGCAATAGAAATCATTCAAATGTGCCTACCTGGTTTTAAAAACGTATGGTACAGCTTTAAGGAGAAAGAATCGAAAATTATTTAAATATAAGAAAAATCTGTGGTGTATATTACTTTATCTTTCATACACTATAATATTAATTTAGTGTAAATGAAAAGATCAGTGAGCATGCTTACTGAATCTGTCTCTATATTAAGTTTCAGAGAATATTAAAAAAAAAATACTTAGAATATATATTTTTAGTTAGATTATTTTTCCTATCATGAATATAATTCTTTTACTGCATTTATTTCTTGGTATTGATTAAAATATATCTATTATAAAAGAGAAACCAGTCTTAAGATATCCTTTTTTTAGTTGATATGCAGCACAATTGTAATCAACTATCAAAGTCACCAGTCTGTGATACAGATAATGTAGAACATCCAAATATATGTTGGATGTTACAACGAAGAAAAATTTTAGCATATTATGGGAAATGCATGGTAAGATTTTTAAATATGCTTATTGATGCAATATAATTTATTGTTTTTCTAACATGAAATAAACATATATTTATTTTTTTATTTACATCCCTAATAGGAAATTTTTAAAACCTGTTACAGAATTTACAGATTAGCTTATTTTACATGTAGAGTGGAAAAGTTTTTGATAATTTTTATAAATCTCCCTGAAAGATTTAACTTAAACAAAATATTTATTTAATTAAAGATCAATTTTATACATTTGATTTATTTTAAATGTATGGTCAACTATTGTTGAAATCACAAATTATACTAAAATCATCAAGTTTGAATATAATAAATTCATTAAAAAATTTTATCAACTGTAATTGATATTATCTGTCCAATGACCAATCTAGCGAATCTTGTTGCAATATTCAGCATTATTGCATATGCAAAGCTTTTCTTTAATTTTTTTTATTTATGTTACATGGTTCCAAGTAAAGTTTAAGAAATTTGGCAATTATGAGTTGATTATATTGATAATTATTTTATGTTTTAATGAGATACCAAAAATACTGAAAATGGACCAAATTATACATTTTAAAACAATCTGAACAATTGTTCTTAATTTCATTTGGCATAGTTAGGAATGAAAATAAGACAAATTATATATTTTTTGAAGAAATATTATACATTCTTTTAAAAAAAAAATTATGTAGCATAAAGTATGTAAGAGTTGAACATGTTTCATATTAAGTCTTTTGTACAGTTTAAGAGTTTTCATCTCCACAGTTTGTTGTAAATGTAAATAATTGCTCTTACTTTTTAAATCAATAGAAATTGTGAGGAATGAATGTAGATGCAAATCAAATAATGCAAGAAACGAACACCATTTTTTCTATGGAGTGTTTCAGCCTTATCAAAGAAAAGTATTTACATTTGACACAATTTCACTTGCCTTTTGTTTCTGAGCAGCTGTAAAAAAAAATTTCACAAACCTTGTCATGGAAATTGTTTTGTACAAGTAAATTTGAACAGTTGATTTTAGGTATTTTGGAAAATTTTGATAAAATAAATATTCAAGTTATGTTTCTCACAAAACAACCAAATATATAAACAATACAAAAATATTTTATGGACACTTTTAACAAGGTATGTTTTGTCAATGCATATAAAAAAATTAAAAATGTTTTATTTACTTATACCAAATAGTGTTTCATTTTAAAAATTAAATGATATATAAAATTAAAGTGAAACTTTGAATTTCCATGAGATTAAATCAAATAGAGCAAACTTACAAACATAACTTATCCTGTATCAATTAATTTAATTAAAAGGTCTATGACTTTCTCCTTAAAATTAAAATTCTTCTTTTATTCTAAATATGTGAAATCATTTTAATTTTTTAATATAATATAATAAATCTAACAAAATTGATATAATTCTGATTCTATATCATATAAAATATTTTTATGATTAAAATACATTAATAAATGCTTGTTGAGTTATTTAGATTTTTCCTATCTATTGCAGTAGGATCCAAGATGACAAAGATAATAAATATTTATTTTTACATGGATTTAAAATATGGATTATTTGTCAGTCAGTGCAGTAATTTCATTATTTAAAATTAATCTTTGCAACATATTACCAAGTTATGTAGTTATAATCTCTCTACTGCCACATGCTTTTATTGATTAAATCTGTAAAACAAATTTTCAGTGTAGTTGAAATTATATATATATTCTAAAAAAAAAAAGATAAAAATATATTAAGAGAATAGTTTCAAATAACAGTTTCTTTTTTTTTTTGAAGTCTCATTGCCGAGGTAGTGGCTTGGTATGTGGACATAATGGTGAAACCTATGCCAGTGAATGTGCTGCATGGGCTGAACGAGTGTCAGTTGATTACAAAGGAGCATGTGCAGCTGTAGGTTCAAGATGTAAGTTGAACATGATCATTACTCACAAATTAAAATATCTTTTATATTTTTTTAAAAAATCTCTTTTTAGTGAAAAATACACTTAAATAATCTAATACTATACTCAGTTTAAAGACTTATCTCAATAATAACCAGAATCTGGTTGATGTAATGATCAGTGTTGTTACAGTCAAGCAATTAAAAACAGAAACTGCTAAGTCTATTTTTCTTGCTCTTTTTCAAAGCTCTAAAATTTTTTCCACATTAACTTTAATTTTAAAATAAATTTTAAGTGACAATAACCAAATATATATATATAAAATAAATTTGTTTTTAATTCACATGTAAATTTTTATCTTTACATTATGTTTTATTGTTTTCAAAAGGTCTGCAAATAAAATTTTTATGGAAAATGTTTTTATTATTGTACAAATTTTGTCATAATATCCTATTTTATATAGTTATTTTAATATTTAAAATAAAATGTTTGATTAATTCATTTATTTTTTTTTTTTTGTTAAAATATTCAAGACTCTTTAAGTTGCTTTCAAATAGGATTGCCTGAAAATATTTGAAGATTTATCTGTTTAACCCACCATTATTAGGTCATATTAGCTAGTCTGAATTATTGTTCATATAATGTTCTTTTAAAATCCTTCCATTCTGAATTAAACACACACACAAAATTTACATTTAATTCAAAACTCATTGTGATATATTTTATTCAAAATATTGAATTTAAGAATTGTTATAAAACTGAAGGGAAAAAATCCAAGAGAAACAAAGAAAAGATTGTTTTATGCAATGCATTGTGAAGAAACAGATTTTGCTTTCAAAAGAACTATTTTCTTTGCAACACATTAAATAGAATTTATTTGAATTTAATACATTATGTTACATGATCTATTGACAAGAACTCCTTTCTTAGCTAAAAATAGAAAATAAGAACTAAAATAATTTGGATGCTAAAATAAAAAGTAATTTGAAAATCTGATGGCAGAAATGTTTGACTTCACCACTGTCTTAAAATTATGAATAATTTTATACATATTCAGTCATTTCTTGATTCCTGATTATATATTATTTAAAGTAATATACATCAATTAATGGATAAAGAAAATACTTAATTTTTTAAATGTTTTATTTCAATCCAATAAAAAAATTAGGGAGAAATTTGACTTTTTTTTAAAGAAAATTTAATAAATGATGAAAGACATCAAACATATGAACAAAAACTTTGAGCTATAAAATTTTGAATAGTGGTCTGTTAAAAAAAATTTTTTTTTAGTTACCTAAAATAATAGCTCCTTTGGTGGCTAAAGTGTTTCTTTTTCAATAGCAAAAATTTGAAAGAGCAATATTTTAAATTTATATGATTAAATCATATATTATTATACTTAACATTTGTTTCAGTAATAACCATCTTCCAAATTTTTATACTTACAGATGGGAAGAATTCTCGATGTGGAGGAATTAAGTGTTCACCTTTACCATCAGAACATTGTACTAAAGTATTCCCACCTGGTAGCTGTTGTCCTATATGTGGTAAGAAAAAAAAGTCACAACTTGAAAGAAAAATTATAAAGCAAATTTTACATAATATGTACTTATATATCCAGACAAATCATTAATTTGTTTCCAATTATTTACATAGTCTTCATGAAATACAATATTTTTGAAAAGTACTATAAAATCTTTTAAATATTTTTGGATAGTTTGATTACCGAAGTAAGTACCTTTTTTTTTTGTTTCTATATATAAGAATCAATTCTTATTAGACATTTTTGTGTAAAATTACATTAACCGAAATTAGCTGTTTAAAATTTAATTATGTAGTAGTTTCATGAAATTTCATTGTAGAAGTAATAGTAGGCTCATGAAATTTCAATATGATACCATGGGTATAGCCAACAGAAATTAAATACAAAATAGTGACTAAGATTTTATGTACTTATTATTAATTATATTACATATATTTCAACATCTTGAACATTAATTAATTTTGTTCTCATTCAATAGGTGCAGCTCTCACACTGTTATATAGCCAAAAATTATCTGATTGGTCTGTGGAAGCCATTCGTGATGTAGATCCAGTAGTGATTCAAACTATTGCTGAGAAACTTAGAGAACATGTGAAGGTCACTGAGTGTGACGTATTTGCATACTTAAGTCTTGAGTCAGATATCATTGTACTAGTCATAGCAATTAGTGATAGTCCCACTAAGCTACAAGTTGAAGCATGCATAAGAGAAGCTGAAAAACTTCAAGCTTTAATTCAACAACACAGTCCTACATTGCTCACTGAACTACCACTGTCATTTATCACAACTGCAACTATGATTGATCCAGTCTCAGACAGCAGTGCTCAAATTAGTTTTAATTTGTTTAATTTATTTGTCATTTTACTTATAGCATCAATATATTCATGTACACAGAAGACTTTATAAATTTATACTTTAGAAAATTGTACTTTATGTGAAAAACAAAATGTGTATATATGTACATAAAATATACATTAGAGTGTAAATAATATATTTAATGATTTTTTTGTGTTTTGAAGAAAAAAAATGTTTTCTAGTGTGCTTGTGTGTTAAAAATTATCTTGTGATATAATAAATTATTTTTTACATCTGGAAAATGAAGTCTTGATTAATCAAACTTAAAATAATCTTTTAAAAAAACCTTACATTTTACAATTTTGAACAGAAGTTTCATATTGCAAAAATCAAAGTGATTAAATTTATATTTGATTTTGGGCGAAAAAACTTTGTGAGTTACAAATTTATGTATTTGTTATTAAATCTGTAAATATTTGTGTAATTAATTTAAACCTTATGAGATTAATTAATCCTTAAGAGTATCATAATAAAACATTCAATCACTAGAATTCAATATGTTATAGAATATCCAAATATATTAAAAAGGATATATTAATCTAAATAATTCATTACTATAATTTTTAGAAAAACTCTTTTTGAAAGATATTATCTTCAGTAATTTAATTGCAACAACCCTTGATTTATTTATTCCCACCCCCTATTGAAATGGAATTTTTACATGCTGTTAAAATTATTCTACTGTTAAAAGTATCCTACTGCTAAAATTAAATTGATAACTAATGAACCAGCAAGTTATACCATATGCTCAAAATGACAGAAGGGGAAAAAAAACCTCTATGTAAGGGAATAAAAGTTGACATTTGAAGAACACTTATGCTAAGTTGTTTGACCAAACTGAGTGCAATATAGAAGCCTAAGTAAGACTGAATGCAATGTAGAGACTACTACAATAAATATTTTGTATAATGAAATATTTTGCATAATTTGTAACTTTTTCCACAAGAAAGACAATGTACATTATAATTGGGCTTTTTAAGTAAAATTGTTTAGTTAAGGAAAAAAATCCCAACCAATCAGTGGAGAGGTTGATTTTAGGTTAGAATTTATTGGAGCAATATTTGAAAATTAGTCAATTACCCAGACTAGTGGTTCTTAAACTCTTTTGTCTTACAACTGCCACTCCCAAGCTTAAAAATTTTGAACAACCTCTTCTTAAAACCTTCAAATAAAAGTGTTGATTAATAATTTGACCAGGGGGTAAAAATTTCCAAGGCACAATTCCACGAACATCAAAAAAATGACAATGGTCATAGTTTTAACATTTGACTTCACTTGTCATGCTTTTTTTAGTGCGGGTGAGGGAGAAGCTGGAGGTCTTCCAGTGGCTAGACCCTGGTTTGGCCTCGAGATCATATTAATAACACCAACTCTCATCGCCTATAATGATCTTGGTTAAAAAGTTTGTGTCACTTTAATCTGATTTTTTAAGTCCAGGTTCACATTTAGACAAATGGTTTTTTTTTATTCTGCGTGAGGAACAAACTTAGGCTGCAACACGTCTCATTTGCAAATTTTCAGACAAAATCCATTGGCCTTGTGCCTCCAACTCTCTCCTATCTATTCTCTACTAAGCCTAGAAACACCTGCACACTTTAAATCTGGTTATTCTCCCTCCTCCTGTATATTTGTAACATTTTGATTGTGTAATTTAAATCAATATCAGTTATGAATAACACAGAACATTTACCAAACAAACATGTATTTAATGAGCAATGGTGAAGGAATTCTTGTGTGTAGACATTATAGATGTGAAGGCTCAAGTAATTACTCTACAAGGTGCTTCCTTAAATAAAACCTTTGTTAGAATGATCCTTGTTAACCCTGACTGACAATATTCAGTTTTTAATTGTTCAGTATAAGGAATTTATGTATCAAATGTATAAGAAATCTAAAAAAAATTGAAAAACAAATTTTTTTAAAATAAGTAAATATTTTGAAACCTTTCTCTAAACTAGTAAAATATCTTAAAAAGTTTGTTTATGAAAGCAAGTGCTGCAAATATAACAGAAAGTAAATCTTGGTGAGCACTATACTACTCGAGATCCGATTAGAAGCATAACTTCATCTTTCATGATCAAGATACGATATGAATGAAAGCTTGAATTCTGTTTTACTTAAAGTACTTATACATACAAAAGAATTTTGCCAAGATTAAGCATTAAATCATAAAAATATGAAACATAACGAGTCATGAAACAAAAATAGCAGTTCAAGAAAAATTACATTCATATCTTGAAATCTTATATATTTGCGTAAGGGAATATTGAGAGTTCTAAAATACCATTCTAAGATCTCTTCATTAAAATTTCAATAACAAAAAAAAAGCCATACACATTTATTGTACACACAAACATTAACAACTATATTTATAAACAACTTAAATGACAAGATTCCATTATTCATAATTTTAAAAATCAATCGTGTGTATATATATTTTGATTTTATGGGATATAAAACAACAAAGATTATTATCTTGATTCAATAAATATCAAAAAATTTCATCTGTAGCAAGAATGCTTTGAACACTTCATTTATTAGCTACAGCATTATTCATAAGTTATCAGAGAGTGATATTGCACTGTAGGTCTTGAGTATATTCCAGAAGTGATTTTTATAAGATGAGTGTTTTCCTCAAGTCAAAAGAATATAATCAAATTTTTTTTACTCTTTCAGGTACTACACATTGCATTATCATGTAAATTGAATTTTTTTAAAAATTCTGAAACTGACCATTTTGTTGATGATTCAATAACTTAGTATATCCTATTTTATATCCAGTTGGCAATATCTATGGTTGGAATATTTCCTTCTATTTTGAAGTATTTTTTACAGTAAAAAGTTTCACTGGTTTTTTTATTATTATTTTGTTCAAAATTATGTTTACCATTGATGTCTTTTAAGGCAATCCAGTAAATGTAAACATTAGATTCCATTACGGATTTTGTGATATATATATATGTATATAAACATACTGTTATCATCTCCAATGTTTAATACCCTCAGGTAGAGGGCATCTTGTAAGGGGCAAGTGAAAGATGTCTCTCACAAAACCCCTATGTGTCAGCGTGTAAGCGAGTTACTATTACTCAAGAGTAAGGATTGTGAGGTGATTAGATACACTAAAAAGGTAATGAGGAATGATTTAAAAGAATAAAAGGAACTGTTATTAGTTGAAAACTTATAAGTTCAGTTCTTGTCATAAGCAATCAAAGTAATGTTATTAAAAGTTTACTTTAAAGAAAAGAAAGAGTTATAGTATTTTTACAAATTAAAAGAGGAATGAAAAAAGTTTATCAGTGAAAGGAAAAAGTAGTAGAATTTTTCAACAATCAAAAGTGGGATTAACCAGCCATAGACTGTGAAATGAATGGACTGAGAAAGAAACAAAAAAGGTGTGAATTGTAGGATTATGTATGTTACATGCGAGTCAAGTACAATAAATTAAATGAAGATATATTTCTCAAAAGGATTAAAATGCAATCTGATAGAATTGCACAGGAAATGGGTGAAAATGTTCTTCCAAATAATGAATTGGGAAAAGTTAAAGCAATAATAATCAATAATGAATATTATGAAGAAAAATTTAAGCATGAAATGCTGGAAAGAATAATCTAAGACAGGATTGAAAGGGAAGAAAATGATAGGCAATGGCAAAAAAAAAAAAAAAAAAAATTGAAAGAAGGGATGAGAAAAGAAGTCTTATACTGTAAAAAATTAAGAAAAAAAGCTCAGATGAGATAGATATGAGCAGGTAATACTTTACAAGGTGAATTTTCCAAGGAAAAAGAAGAAAACAAGAAAATAACAAACAAAATTGAAAAAAAGTCTATCTTTAAAGAACAATTAAAGAAGAATATGTCATGAGAGAAGATTTCAGTCTCAACAGAAAGAGCTTGATCCTAAATTGGAAAGGAAAAATAATGCATAAACGAAACTTCAAGAAGCAAATGAGAAGTTAACATAAGCCATATGGGAACAAGATGCCATGAACGGAGAAAAAGAAGAAGTATTATCAGTACTAGAGAAGCAACTTAATTACGAGAAAAATCAAAATTCTAATCTGTTAAATCAGTTAGAAAAATAAAGGAATGAAACATGTACAGAACAAATTAAAAGGATTAAGAAATAGAGGTTGAAATACAAGTGGTAGAAGAAGGGGAAAAAAACTGTTGGGGATTCAACAAGAAGGAATATTGAGAAAAGAACAATAAGATAAAAGAGGAAGATTCAAAGAGATTAGCAGATTTTCATGAAGAAAGAGAGTGAAAGAAAAAGAGCAGGTGAAAATACAAATACAGAAAGAAAATTAAAAGAATAGGATAGAAGAACAACAAATAATGCAAGAAGAAAAGAAAGAAGTAGAAGGAGTGCTTTTCAAAAATAACTCCATACTAAATGCAATAAATTTGGAAAAAGGGGAAATTTTGTAACAAATAATTAGGTGGGTGGAATGAGCGAACAGAAATTTTTGACCTCCCCCCCCCAATAATAATAATAAATAAATTCCAAGACAAAAGGAATTATTTTACCCCAAGAAAAAAAAAGTAGTAAAATGAATCCTAAAATATACAAGTTCTTATTCCATCCAGGAGGATACAACTTTAAAAAGAAGGAGAGCATTTATAAAGGTTGATGTTAGACAGTCTCTTTTCAACCAGGAGAGATAATTACAGTGTATGTTATGAAGATCAAGGAAACCATCAACACAGACATTCAAAATTTCCCCTTCCCACCAAGATGAAGTGAATGTAAAGTTTATTGGCACAAGAGCCAGATATGGCTATGCTGCGCCAAACAAGATTTAGCTGTGGTCTAGACGTGAAGTTGAAAAAAAGGTAAAAGGTGGTTGACAAGCAGGAGGATCGAAAATACAGAAGATGAAGTGAAATGAAGAAAAAAAGGAATGATATCAGAAACCAAATCATCTTCCAAAGCCTCTCAGATAAGGAAAAGAAACTCCTCCCCTTATACAACCAAGACCATTATGAGAAGACATCTAGGATCAAGGTCAAACTCATCTCCTCATTATTGGTCTCAAAGGCACCTGTGGCTACCCATTAAAGAAGGAAGTCAAGATTTACAACATCTGCAGTTTTAGTGACAAACGAAAAGGGATAGATTTTAACAATGACTAACATGTGTCCAGTTAATGCCATCAGTGGTGAAGGAGTGTTATCCAATGCCATAGCAGGGGTTTTACCAGTCAATTACAGATGTTAATATGTGTGAAAGAACTATTTGTGGGAAAACTGTTTATGACATCCATGGTGGAAACACAAAGAAAAGAATGAATGAATGACCCAAGTAGTCAACAAAATGGGTGAAGAATTTTCTTTTTATTTATTTTTCCTGTTATTTTTCTTAAAGACTGGGAGGAAAAAAATAAATAAATAAATAAAACCAACTCTGGAGCTCTTTTTAATGGACTTTTGAACTTAAGGATTTTTTGTGATTATTTTTATGTCACATTTAATACTTTTAAAGACTGTGAATTGAAAGAATTTTAATTTTGATTATTTGGAGAATTATTGATTGAATATTTCTTACGAATAAAAAATTAGTTATTTCTTATGGAACATTTAAAGCAAATAAAAATGATTTATTTTGTATGGACTTAATAAGATTCTCAGAATTGTTTTAATAATTGATTTTTAAAAGATTTTCTACATGAACCATTTTGTGATTTTGAAGCATGACAATTACTTAAAGGAAATGAATTCGATATTTTGAATGTTTTAAAGAATTTAAATAATATTTTTATTTGAATATGATAATTAATAGTTTAAAGTGTATGAAATATAAGTTTTAAACTGTAATAATCAATACTTTGAAGTGTATTAAGTAAGGATTTTAAGAGCAATTTAATAATGTCATTCTACAATGTTATAGGTCAAGTTAATATTTCGTATCTATGATATATGAAGTATTTTGTTGAGTATAAAGATTTTGTACAATTGGGGATGATTGTAATCCCAGAAAAAGACTGAATATTATCATCAATATTTGATACCTTCCTGCAAAGGACATCTAATAAGGAACAAGAGTAAGATGTCATTCACACAACTTTCTCGATATCAGTATGTAAGCAAGCAAGTTGACACTTAAAAGTAAGGATTGCAGGGTGATATGATACACTAAAAGTGAATTGAACAGATCAGATAGGTAACACAAAAAATTTAAAAGAATAAAAGGAACTATTGTTATTAGTTAAAAAGTTGAAAGACTGTTTCTTATCTGAGAATTTAAAGAAAAAAGTTAGTGTTAAATAAATGTAAAATTAAAAGTAAATAAAATAAGAAACATTATTATTTAAAGTTTATTATTAAGTAAAAGTAAAAGGTAAATCTGTGTTTCTACAAATCATAAGTGGAATGAAAAAGTTTGTCAGTAAAAGTAAAAAATAGCATGTAAAGTTTTTTAGCAATATATATACATGCATATGTACTTATTTTTTGTAACATCAAGGAAAATTGCTGTACAAAAATTCAGTTATATGAAATTATAGGTACTAAAAACAAATTTAATAACATCACTTCTGTAACTTAAGATAACAAAAAATGGTACTTTTCCATTTTGCTGCTGTAAGCAATAAAGTCGCATAAAATAATACAACCGACACTAAGCGGAATATTTTTGCTGCAATAAAGTCGCCAAAATAGTACAACCATTACGAAACAGAATATCTTCTCTGGTAACCTTTTATTGTCACATTTTTAGAACAAGTCACAGCCATTTTTTTAATAATCAATTCTTGTCATAAAACATTCAAAATGGTTGAAAAATCAATGAAAATTCAGGAATAGCCCAGAACTGAGAAAGAATCTGTCAGATTTTTTTAAGCAAAAAGCGTTTTGCCTGAAATTCCTACTTGTAATAATCATCTTGAAATTAAATTGTATTTTGGGGAAGAAATTCAACGTTGCTGCAACCTTTCAACTTGCCGCAGTAAAAGAGGTATCTGGAAAGGCACATGGTTTGAGTCATCAAAATTGAGTATCTTGAAGTGTTTGAGGTTTATTTATTGTTGAAGCAAAGAACTAACTTCAGTTAAATAGTGTAAAAAACAGTTGGAAATCAGTCATGGAACAGTTGTGGACTGGAATAATTACATGCATGAAGTTTGTGCGGATTATTTGGTTAAACATCAGCAACTGAAAATAGGAGGACCAGGTATGATCATCGATGTCAACGAAAGTTTATTCACAAAGCGAAAAAACAATATGGGATGGATTCTACTTCAACAGTGGATCTTTCGTGGAGTTTGCTGTGAAACAAACGAATGTTTCCTTTTAAAAGTACCCAACCGATCCATGAAAACTATATTAGATGTAATTATGGAACATACAGAAAAAGGAACAACAATATATTCGGATTCATGGAAATCCTATTGCACTGAAAAATTGGAAGAGGAAAGATTCGAACATTTCAAAGTAAATCATAGATACAATATCATCAATTTCGAAACTGGAACACAAGCAAAAAATAAGACATACTATGGGGTAGCGCAAAATGGTGAAATAAGAAGCACAGAGGAACTGCGCATCTTCATTTGGAAAGTTATCTCACAGAATTTACGTGGAAAAGGGATACTAAAGACCCATTTGAAAAAATTTAAACAGTATTAAGCTACTTATGCCTCCGACATAAAAAAATTCTTGAAATTAACATTTATTACCATTTTTTATGTGTACACTGTGTGTTGATGCCAATAAAGTCTTCTTGGTGAGATTTTAAGTATTGTTTACATTTTTTTTACTTTACAAATATCGCCAAGCAGAATTTATTGGCGACAACAGAAATGTCGTTCCTAGTAAATTCTGCTTGGTGATATTTGAGTCGGCAAAACGGAAAAGTACGCAAAAGATTTAGGTATTACAATAGTCTGCTCCAGAACACTACAGGCTCTAAGTGAGTGAGTACAGCTATATATAGTTTCAGGCAATAGAGATAAAAGGGCTTCACTTATGTTCATCCTATTTGCATAAAGTAAAACAACATATAGTGTTATAAAGTGAATCGAAATGAAACTAGCAGCAAGATATATGAAATCAGCCTGCGAGCCAAATTATGTCAGAATTTCTTGAAACATTGGCAGATGCTGATTGTTTCAAGTATTTGTGTGTCTTCTGCTGTTGTCTGTGAAAAAATGCATGTAACTTAAAAGTTTTCAATCCTTATTTCGACCAAACACACCCAGGACCTGGCAGATGCATCTCATAAGACTTTTGACCTTTAATTCCTAGAATGTTCTCTAAAATATTTTTGAATACATATAAAGCTGATTTGTCTTTTTTAAACATACCTCAGGGTTGTACAAATGTATTAAAATATAAGATCTGTAAAAATCCATTACTCATGATAAATGTGATCCAAAGAAAAATTTAATAATTTTCAATCATGTATGTATTTTGCTTATCACAAATTATAAAAAAGAATGACTTAAAAAAAAAAGAGTTTAATTTTCTGCAAAATGAAAATCTTTTTTACAGTTTTATTTGTATTCAGCCGAAAGAAACATTTGGTTCAAATCGGGAATAGGGTGTCCCTTAGGAGATCGGCGACTTTTGGGAGCGATAGTTGGTGATTTAGGTCATGGTTATCCTAAGCATACTCAATGCTTAAGTCATGCACGTTTGGCAACCTACCTAGGAAATCGCCAAGTTTCATCCCCAATCTCCTAAGGGACACCCTATTCCCAATTTGAACAAACATTTTAATAGTTTTATTTATCAATCCTTGTAATTTTTTTCATTGACACGATAATTTAAATTTGTATTCTTTAAATTTATTTCACTGGATCTTATAATAAATAAGTGAATTTAAAATGTGTAAGTGTATTTTCATGAATAATGCAAGTAGAATTTCTAAATAAATTTAAAAATGAAACACAGGAAAATAATACTTGAAAATGTCAGATAATAAACATGTACCACAGCAATTTTATTTTAAAAATGTTGAATTTTCAATAGCTTAGAGAAACTCATTAAAATTGAAATACATTCAGAAGTAGGAGACTACAAAATCAATGGAAGACTGATATTAACATACTTAGTTTCTCTTCACAAGTTCACGCAAGGACAGAGTGTGGATTTCTAGCATCAGGTGTGAACCTAAATTTGCTACCCCCATTGAAATAAAAAATAACATCACGAATGCATTGTGTATGTGTATAATTATTTTACTTATAGTTTTGTGTTAAAATGAATACATAACATTTTATGTGTGCAAAGCCGCAGAAAAGTTTTAAATAAACAAAACAAATATTTACCTTAGCCCTCCTAAATGCTCGACGAATCAAATAAAACAAAAAATCTTGGCTTTACAATAACTAAAAAAATTTAGGTACACGTGCAGCCTTATCAAAGTATAAAATAAACAATATCAACACTGCACCACTCTTCAAATTAACAAAAAAATTGAAGACATTAAATGTCACCTGCTCACTGTCACAGCTATGAGTTGCGGAAGAATGTGTGTATTTTGAAATTCAAAATTCTTTTATTTTGAAAAAAATATTTGACAAGCTTTTATTCAACTTTACATAAATGTAAATATATTTGTTTCGGTCAAAATTTACAAATCTATTAGGAACTACTTGCACTTGTTATCAGTCCCTGAAATTCTACATTTGTACTTAGGTTGTCTCGATGACAACAAAAGTATCTGATCTAATGATCATGGCCTGATGCTGCAGGCAGGATTAGTCAGTGTTGCCGCTCCTGCAACCCCCAATCTGTGCCACCTGGGACCATGGACCCCTCTGCATTCCCCATATTACGTCCGAGTTCATGAATAATACAATTTTAGTAATGATACTTAAAGTTAGTACACAAAAGGAAACTCAATTCTTTGAAAAGAAAGCATACAAAAAAATACATCTTTCTAAAATAACTGTCAGGTGGAGTCCTATTTCAGCCAATGCCTTGGTGACAGAAAATAATATAGTGCTAAAATAATAAATAGATGGACCAAATTGGCAATCCTGTTAGACCCTCCTTGATGCAACTCTACTTTCAGCATGATATGGTACTGTATTATTTTCTGTCATCAAGACCTAGGTTAAAAGAGGATTTTATCCAACTATTGAAATAATAACAGTTATCAGGCAAGAGATTGAATACAATACAAGTGTGAATAGTTTTTAAAGTAAAAAATTGTCCTAACATTAAATAAAATTTCTAATATTCATTATTTTTATAAAGTAAAGATAATCATTTGTTTTTATATAGCTTATATTTCAATAAGCTGTAACGGAAAAAAAAATATGTAATGATTTAAAATTGATGTTTCAAATATCTACTTACTTTTCAGATATAGCTTATTGATTGATCAGATTGTCTTCACACAATTTCTTTGAAAATTGCATCTAGATATTGCACACTTCTTTTAATCATTTTAGTTCTTTTATTGATGGAAACTGAAAAATAAAATCAGTTAAATATTTTTTAATCTTTTGGACATTATAGAAAATCTTATGAGATAATGAAGTTCAATTTAATTAGCAGGACAGATTATTCAATTCTAAAAAGTGACAAAATGAAAATATAAAAATAAATAGTTTATCAAAACTGATACAGAGAATCTAAATTATTTTTAAAGTAAGAAAATGCATTGTCTTAATAATTTATTCAAAAAAATTATCATCACTAAGTCATTGATTTCTTACTAAAAGAATATTATTGCTAATGAAATAGCCCATAGTTATTTCATTAGTAATAATTTTCAACTAAATGTAAACCTTAAAAGATAGAAGTAATATCTATTGGAATGTGAAATAAATTGAATTTCAATGTAATTTTGCTCAGAGTCAAATATAAGTAAATCAATAATTTGCTACTTGGAAAAGTCTAGCCAGATGAAAACATTCACAATGCAGAGCATAAAGCAAAATTTGGATCATATTTAACAGCTAGAAAAATTAAAGTTTTATTTTTAAAGTTTCATACTCAAAGATTGTCATTAACCTAATTATACTTTACTATGAGAGACAGAATTACATGAAATTATACTAATCACATTATTTTATGACAAATTTAGATTTGATTGATGGGTTAAAGTCAGGAATAGGTTTTTTTTTTTTAGTTTTTATTAACATCGCACTAGAAGCAACACGAGGGCTATTGGCGACAGACCTCGTAATTTTCAACCACGGTCAAGTGACCAGGACGACACCTGAGCTGGCACCCCCTCTCCTAACATCCACACCACGCCAACGGGAGGACTTTGAGCCCCGAACAGATTTAGCGTGCATCAGCCCCAACTACACGGTGGGTCTTTGGCGGCCAAGAATCGAACCCGCGACTGAACGAAAAACCCCAGCCGTGAGTCCACGACCTTGACCACTAGGTTACCGCGGCCTCCTCGGGAATAGGGTGTCCTCTAGGCAATTGGTGACTTCCTAGATAGGTTGCCAAACGTGCATGACTTATGCATTGACTATTCTTAGGGTTACCATAACAAATTGCCATGTTTAAATCATCATTGCCCCCATAAGTTGCCAATCGCTTATCGGACACCCTATTCCCGACTTTAACCGATTAATGTATATTTTTGGTTAAGATTTAAGCTATTGAAATATAACTATTGCAATGGTGACAAATCAACAAGAAAACTAAAGGCAATATTAACTTTGAAAAAGTCCTGTGGAATGACTCACACTGCCTGCCACTTGGGACTGAAATGGCATTTTGTAAACTTTTTATTTAAATAAAAACTAATTATTGTAGCAAGACTTTATTAAATTACTATAAATAGCTTTCTCAAAAGTACAAAATGATTTAACATTCGTATAATTTCTAAGCAGAAATTGTAATGTATTAAATAAAAAGAAAATAAAAACTGCCTTTAAATAAATTAATCATTTTCTCAAGTTTTACTCATGACAGAATAAAATTATAGTATTGTAGACAAAGTGCCCTTTTAATCAACTTTCATGCCTTGTCCTTTTCCACTTTGAAAAGAACTAGCTTCAGATAGTCATTGCTTAATTTAGATTAGATTTTCTTAATATTTTGATGCTGCAATGTGTATTATGTTAATGCATGTATAATAATTGTACACTTTCCTGAACAATAAAATTGCAATACATTCTTCAAATTCATTTTTTAAAAAAAATTAAAGTATTTCCCCAATAATTTGATTTCACATTTAAATAATATATAGAAAACAATGAAAGCTAGAATAAATTAAAATAGCATCAACCTATATTTCTTTTATTGTAAAGAAAATGCACAATTGACAAGTAGTACCACAATGAAAAATTCAAGACTCTGATATTCATGAATAAGTTTAAATTCCTAAAGATTAAAAAAATTCTTGTAATGTATCACAATTTATGTTCTAATATACAAGATCTGTAATATTTAAACCAGTTAAAAGATAAGTAAAAAATATTATAATGTAGGATGATAACTATTCCATTATAAGCAATAAAATTGGCTTTTGAATACAAAATTTCTAACAATATTAAATTTGTGTTATGTATTATTTATGGTTTGCCTAGTTATTTTACACAATTTCTAAAGATCATTATAAGTTTAAAATTAGATTAAGGGAAAAAGTTGTGGGGGAAAATTATTTTGTTGGAAGAAATTTTGTTGAATGAAAAAAGTCTGCCTACTTCAACTTCTTTTCTTAAGCCCACGTGTCAAAACAGCTTCAAAGTAGGATGCAGTTCTAGTCTTGAAAGAAAGTTGCAAGGCATAACACATAAATTTTATAATTATTTCCAAGCATTGCATAAACATAATTGTATGAATTTAAGATAGTTGAAAATAAAAAGGATTTAATAATACATGGAAAATTATTGATTACAAAGGATTATACTTTTTTCAAAAAAGCTAATCAACTATTCCAATTAAATTAATCTCTGACGTCATCCTCATCGAATTGAATAATTTACCCGCTAAAATGCAACAAATTTACAAATGAGATTTTGAAAAAAAAAAAAAAATCGTTATGAACAGAGATGTAACTAGGAATTTCTTTCCTTGAATTTTATTTCAAAGCATAATATAATAACCACAAATTCGCTTAATATAATTACAGAAAATGTTTAATCCATCATAAAATGTGATTTTAGTTTGTAATCATATGGGTTCTGAAATAAAATCATTTTCACACAACTCTATTGAATAGGAAGGATATTCTGAAGCGTTAAAGTGGTTATACCAAAGAATTCTATCAATTTAAATTGACTGTAATTCGAAGGAAGAGGTTATTTGCTAATATTTTACAAGGAAAATTTCTTGTATATTAGACGACATACTGTATATAATACAACTAGTTTAATCCAAACAAATGTTCATTATAGATTTAAATTAACTCATTAGATTGTCTTTTAATTCAATATATAATGAAAAAAGAAAACAAAACGAGGAGTGCTTAAATATACTTTGAATAATGAATGCAACGGGAAATTTTTTGAAATGTTTGAGATAAATTTTGAATCATTAAATAGACACCGGAGTTGTGGTGTATATCTGCTTCTTTTGGGAAACCAGTTAAACTTCGCTAATTGACCAATAAACAACTATTTTACTAATTTTATGTTTAGCAATAAATTTAATTCTTTTGAAGTCAATCAAAAATTAAATGTATATACTGAGCAATTTCAAGAAAGTTTTATCATTTAGTTTTGAGTAATACAGACAGCCAACTGGTAAAAAATTTGCAGTGAATATCGTTATATGGCAACAACTATTACAAAAGGGATGTTCATAATCGATTAATTGGTAGTAAACGGTCTTTAATGAGTTAATTTGCGTTCTTAAATGCTTAACATTTATTATTTTTATGATTTTATTTTCGTTTTTTATTAGTGCGAAGCTTATGTAAGATATCAAATTTAATCTTCCTTGCAATACGATATTACATACTATGTTTTACCGACCAGCGACGCCATTTTTCGTGTAAATTATTTCGATTTCAATAATACCGATATATACGTATTGATAACATTACGATAACCCTGAACTTATATTGATACACGGATTTTTGATACGATGGCTTCTGAGTCGGAAGTTGTTTGGAAATGTGGATCGTGTGATGAGTGTTTTTATGATTTACAGATCTTAGCTAGTCATAAATGTATTGGAAATAGTAGTGCCGTTTTGAGTGACAGTTGCATCAAACAACTGGAAGTTCAGTCTTATGATTGTACCGATTTAAGCAATTCTAATGATCAAGTACAGGTTTGTATTAAATTTTCTGTCGGTCTAGTATGTAAACAAACACACGTGCTTGTGTTTTCATTAATATATTCGTTTAACTTATGCAGTTCTATGTTTAAAGTTCATATAATCTGTTCTGGAACAGAAAATGAACTGAGCTTTATTTTGTTGAAATTCATTTTGAACGATGCATTAATTTTTTTTTTTTTTTCGTTTTGCGGAAAGTAAATTTCTATTATTTATTACATTATTTATCGTATTAAAATAATTATTCTGTGTCATCGAGAGAAATAAGATACATTAATTAAATAGATTTGAAGAACATTTTCTTTTTTAGATAAAATATTTTATTTGCGAGAAGTAAGCATTAAGTTTTAATTTTGGTACCTTTTTTGCATTTTAATTGTTTGTTATCGGTGCAACTTAAAAATAAGGTTATCTTTTGTTTATTTTTTATTGTTACTTGTGTTCAAATTTATTTCTAGTACCCTTATGCATTTAGTTAGAAAATAATTTGGTTATTTTGTGATATTGATCAATTTTTTTTATCATTAAATTTTTTTTTTTTAATTGTCATAGAAAACTTAACTTGTATTGCCTATTCTTTCCTTTTTTTAGCACAAACAAATTGTGTAAACTTGATTGTGACTGAATGGTAGTTAGTAGTGTAGAATACGTTTAAAAATGTTTTTTTAAATTTTTTTGTTTACTACAGTCCTATTACAATAGGATAATTTTATTAATTGTAGGTCATACACATATGTGCATTAGGTATTTCTCTCTAGAATATTATACTTATTGCCCATACTGAATTGTAACTAAGTTAAATGGTTCGTTTCTGTTAATACACTGAAATAAATTCATTGAATAACCTATATTATTGTCTGCTGCATTTTTAATGAATTTTTAGGAAAAAATGGTTGGAATGTGGATGGATATTAATAAAATACAAAATGATGAAGTTGCTGAACCAAATGATGTAGTTATATGTTCTCTACACACTCACACACATATTTTTATAACTATGAGAATATATCTCATATTAATTGAAATATTTCAATGTTGTTTTTTTTATATTGAAATAGTTTAAAATTGATTTTGGCATACTGCTGTACAATTAATATGAATGAAAAAAGTATTTTATGTGATATATTTATATTAATTTATTCGTTAAGGTTTTGTTGAGAACTTTTATTTTGTGCCTTTGATATTGAATTGGAAAGGAGAAAAAATTCCAGTATGTTGAAACTTTTTTTAAAATATGCTTCAAGTGAACTATTTTATATTTAAAAAAAATAGCTATAAATACCCATCTTACCTGTATTTATGAAATTTTACTGCCTAACAGATGTTTTGAAAACATGACTGAATATGATACAAAATAAACATTCTGGATTTCCCCCATTATTGTTGATTTGTCATTTTTAAAAAATAAAGTACTCATTAAATTACTACTTCATTAACTTATTAATTTATTTAAGTATTAATCTAAATGTCCTGCATATTAATACACACACACACACATATATATATATATATATATATATAGTGAATATTTAAAATATCTAAATAGTTTATTTTAGACTTAAATTTAAATTGAATAGATATTTAGATTTAAATTGATGTGTAAGGTCTGAAATCAGTTAAGCTATATTCCTCTCATGGTTTCTTTTTGTTCTATATCATGGAAATTTAAATTTTATACCAGAATTATTCCAGATAATTATTTTACAGTAAATGTTATAGAAATGAGTTTTTGTAGATGTAGAATACAAACTCTTTTAAAAAAAAACTTATTTGAATGGATCTGTACATTGTATCTTGATATAAATATACAGGTGTGTCAAAGGTTCATTAAACAACTTTGTAAGTGTGTTAGGTATTTCTTCTGAAGTTCAAAGCACTGTACATAAAATCTAAATGCAAGTAATTTTTTAATTTACTACAACAGTTTTGAAATATATGAGACATTGATTGACAGACTCTTAATTTTGAGCCTTGGTCAAATGACATATCTTGCTAGATGATGCTCTGTTGTATTTGAGTTTTTATATTCTTGCTGGGGAGGGGGGGGGCTGGATTCACATACCATATACCCCATTCACCCCCTCCCAGTTTTAGCATTTTTATAGCATTGTCATATATTTGCCAAATTTAGGAGTATACATAGGGGCAACACAAGCATGTCATTAAATATACATGTATGAAATACACTTGGATTTATATGGTTTATATTTAACCATTACTTTTCACTAATTAGGAATATTTCTCCCTATAGTGTTTTTGTATGTGTGTGTTGTTGTTGTAAAATGATGAGTTTTGATAGGACTATGTAATTTATCAATTTAGGAGAAAGCTGTCAGATTTCTTTAGAAATGTAGCATATTTCTACCCCAACAATGAGGAAAGTGAAAAATTGGTTGAGTTGATGACATGTCCCATATAGTTTTTTTTAAAAAAAAAAATTATTCTGATTTGTGAAAATGTTGGAAATAATTCTTCAACCATAAAAAACATGTTTCTATTTTCCATTTTGTGATTCATCATTATTTTTATAAAAGTCTCGCTTGGAATGTATTGTAGAGTAACTCAAAATTATATTTTTGTATATTTCTCTTTCATATTTTTTAACAATTGCTAAATGTATGTGAAAAGATGCCAGCTACAGTAGACCTATGATTAAGGTCAAAAACTTCATGGTCTGATTCCACTTTAGACTGTTACCAACTCTATTGAAGATAGTCTTATTGAATAAATAACAAGGACTTCTACTCATTAAAATAATTAAGCCCCTAATCTTTCATGTAGTATTGCATATAATTTAGAATGTGATATTAGTTCAGATATCACTTGACTACAATGTAAGGTTATAGGTTGTATAATTAATAACCTCTTCATACCACTCTTGAGTAACATTGATTTAAACCCAGTAATAATTGAAAAACATTAAAAAGAGGAAAATATGAATGTTTATTAATAAAATGTATCTTATTGTCGGGAATTTTGTGGTGATCATTTCTGTGTGCCTTTGAAATTTATAGCCAGGGTCCATTGTGCCTGTTTATAAATATAAGTGTGTGTGTATTGCAGCACTGAACATA
Organism: Nephila pilipes; assembly: GCA_019974015.1. Classification (NCBI taxonomy): domain Eukaryota; kingdom Metazoa; phylum Arthropoda; class Arachnida; order Araneae; family Nephilidae; genus Nephila; species Nephila pilipes. The sequence goes on along the minus strand of BMAW01122169.1, from coordinate 873,500 downwards.
ATTTGATTTTTTTTTTTTTTTTTTTTTTTTTTTTTGTAAGCAAAAGAAAGAAATGAAAATTAACTCCTAAAATAATTATATTCTCCTTTTTTTTTTTTAGATCTAGGACAAATTCTGAATAGAAATAAGAAATTATTTTGAGTTTTATATAAAACAAAATCTAATCATGCTTTGTTTAAGTTACTCAATAAATGAACTTATATGAAAGACTTTAACTACTTTAAAGGATCCTTGAACTTGTCAAATTTTGTACTTTCTTTAATAATTTTAGAAAATCAAGTTGCTATCAAACTACCAGTTCTATAATGAAAAACTTTTATAACTCTTAATATAAAAATGAATAACTTATATATCTCAATATAAACTTGGTTATAATGTTCAGATTCAGTGATTAATAAGGTAATTTGCATTTTTTTTTTATCCAGGATATAGGTGGATTAAACATAATAGATGGTCCTGACATTACTGAGCTTCCATATTCAGGTGCTTCTTATCATAAACCTACAATTATATCTGTCAAAAAGAATTCGGAGTTCAAGAAACACCAGAAAGGAAAGCGGAGTATTGTTTGGACTTATTTTACTGCTCTTGACGAAAAAAAGGCTATGTGTTGTGTAAGTTTTCTGCTTCTTTTGCATGTTATAACATATGCTTTGATTTTTTCCTTAGTTATTATGATTTTGCTTAAGTTCTGATTTTTATCTTAAATCTAAAATCGGGGTTTTAAATTTTACCTTATATTAAATATGAAGATAACACTTGATATATTAAGGGGGGGAAAGTTGTTCTTGAAAATCAAATGAAAAATACAATGATTTTCATCTTTAAAAATAATTAATTTAATTAAAATGTTTTGGAAGAAATTTTTACCATCTTTATTACTCCAGATATTTTCAACTTGGTTTTTTTACACATCACATGTATAATAGTAATGTAATGTGAATAATTTTAATAAATTATGATTCGAAAGTAAAATTGAATGTTGGTGGACTTCTTTATGATACTAAGTATTTTATGGACTGTTTATTTTTGTGTCCAAATCTTATTTATTGAGATTTAGGATTCTATAAAAACAGAAATAACTTGACAGTTCATTCAAATTCTTTCTCAGTAAAGTAATCTACATTCATTTTTGTATGAAATTCAGTTATAGGTATAAAATTTCAGTGGCAATTTGACAAAACTATGCTTGTGACAATGATTGATCGTATGTAGCATCCACATTAATTCAGAATCATATGTAGGTGAAATACATGTCATACTTAAAATATGTATGTTTAGATAACAAGATAAGGTTTTGTTTGACAGATCTTGTTTAATTGTATTGCTTCTTTTTAGGGTTTATTACCTTCAGAACTATTATCTTGGTAATTTTGAATTTGAACCAATAAAGCTAGGATTTTAGAGGTGAACTCTGCAAAGTGATATCACCACCATAGTCTCGCTATGATCAATTTATGCTATTTTGAGAAATAAGAATAAGTTCTGAGATCATTATTGTGTATATTACTATAAGTCTGTTAATGATAAACTGTTTTTCATATTCGCACACACACATTATAGTAAGTGCGTTTTAATTTCTTTTAATGTTATATGTTCATTGTTTCTTTAATTAACATGAAATATTCTTTTGGGATTTTTTTAAAATTTAGTAAAACTGTATTTAAAGATAGTGCTTATTCTTCTGTGCACTTATTAACTAAAAACAGTTTATTTCTTTCAGATTTACTTTTAGAATTTAAACAAATCATTATAATATAAAGAAATTCCTCTCAATAAAAAAAAATAGTTCTCTGTCCATTTTTCATTCAATAATCTTCTTTCATCTATATATTTCTTTTTTTATTATTATCATGGGATTTTGTTGAGGCCATGCTAAAATTTCAAGATTTTCAAATTATTCATTTTGTAAATGTAGAGATAAGATTAAGAATTAATGATATTATTTATTTTTATGAAAGAAGAAGAAAAAGGATTAATAGTGAGTTAAAAAGCATTAAACAACCTTAAACAAAAGATAAAAACCAATGAATCATTAACTATTTCATTTTTTTTTCACTCAGTTTATAGAATCATAGGGGATCTCTTAACTCTTACTTTTTATTTTAATTCTCCAGAAGAATAAGACCATTTTCAGACAAACCAGTAGTTGATCAAGTAGATGACAGGAAAGATAACAAATATTTGTATTCAACATGAATCGGTTGTCTAAACTCAGTCAATTCGCACTTCCCCTTGATGCAGACGCAAATGTCTATCACATTATCATTACCACTGGTTGAATCAAGACAAAAGACAATATTTTATGCTTCAGTCTTTTTAAACTTGAGAACTAGTTGAGAGATAAATTAATTGAATAAATTAAACTCCTTTGTCTAAAACTAGCTCTGTGTTCTAAAAGTGATGAGTATGCTATCCATTAAATGAAACTCTACCTAATGTTATCTATTCTCATGGGTTGATGCTGATAAATGATCAATGTTAACTCACTGAAGTCAGTATCGCAGACTACTTCTTCACATAAGAATTTGTATGTATAATGCTCAATCTCAACAGAAAAAGGGGAGAGGAGTTTGACAAAAGAAATAATTTGGGGCATGACTGTTGAATTAATTTAATGGAATTATGTTGAATTAATTTAATGGAATTATCAATATGGTTGTATATTGAAATTTCTTCCACGTTCCCTTCTTGGGCAACACGAGGGTCGCAGCGTGAACACCCCTCATTTAAAAAGAACTAGGTGATATACCCATTTTTTTTATTTGAGTGAATTGAAAAATATAATAATCTTGATGGATGGATAGAAACATTTCTTTTTAATGAAATATGAGTAATTTTAAGTGATTTTTAAATAATGAGTAATTTTAAATAAACTGCAAATTAGTCTCATAGGAAAGAAGGATTTTGTAAATAAAACAACAAAGTGAAAAATATAAATTCATAACCACAAAAGCAAAAGCATACAGTTTGTTTATTAAAGAAATTATTATTTTACTTTTTTATTTATTTATTTAAAAAAAATGGAGTTTCTAAAATGACAATTATTAAATATTTTTAGTGAAGCTGTAACTAATGAGGAAATGTTTCATTAAACTTAATAAAAATTAAAATTCAGTAATAGTAAGCATTTCTTTTAATTTCTTTGCAAAAAAGGCAATCCAACTACCAGGCATAAAATATTTTTAATGGGTAATAATACTATAACAAAAATAAATAATTAATGTAAATCAAATCTAATCAAAATCATTTTCAAATGGAGAGTTCATTAAGCAATGCTTCAGAGATATAATTTTCCTTGAGAAGAAAGATGTCATTTCTAAGATCAGTTTGTCTCATCAAACTATTTCCAAGAGAATTAAAAAACTGGAAAATCTGTGAATAAGGATTTAAAAAGTACAGCTTGTACTTTAAAATTTTTATTCTTTCACAATGGATTAGAGTATGAATGCTACTGATACAGCTCAATTTTCCACTTGTATTAAAAATATTAATGATGATTATAATGTAATTGAAGAAATGGCTTCTTTAGTACTGTTAAAAGACAGAACATCAAACAAATGTATACAAAACAGTGAATAAAACATTAATGCATTTTTTTTTTTTTTTTTTTTTTTTTTTTTTGCCAACGTATTTGGTGTAGTTAGTTATAGATGATGCTCCATCTATGATAGGTAAAAAAAAGAGGTTTATAAAATTAATAGAAGATGCTTCCATTGCTGTTGGGAACTCTTGTTTGATGAAATGCCATTGCATAACTCATCAAGGAACTTTATGAGAAAAAGCTTTAAAAATGGACTGTGTTATGAGAAAAGCTTTAAAAATGGACTGTGTTATGTAAATTGTCATCAAGGCTTTTAATTTTATAAGGACCAGGGGATTGAATGATCATCAATTCCAGGAATTTCTTAAACATTTTGGTGGTGTATATTGTGATATTGTAAATGTTGCAGGAGCGAAATTGGTTTGATAAGGCTAAATATTACGAAGATTTTATGACATTTAATGTTAATTGACATACAAGTTTAGCATTTTTGGTAAATTTGATTGCTTATTTAATGAATTAAATGTGTGCCTTTAAGGGAAAAACCAACTTATCTGTACAATGTTTTAAATCATCAACACATTCCGAATGAAATTAAAATTATGGCAAACCCAAGGAAATGCGATTGATTTTTTTGCATTTCAACAAGTTGGCTTTGCATAATCCTAAAAATGGAAGAAATTCAAAGACCTACTTTGCAATTGTGCAAGAATTTTAAAATAAATTTGAAGGTTTTTGGAATAAAAAAAATGTTTTTAATATTTTTGTAACTCCATTTACAGTGGATATGCTACCAGCTTATCCACTTTTTCAAATGGAATGTGTAGAGTTGCCATCTGATATCCAATTTAAAGAGAAGTTTGAAAAAGTATCTTTATTGGACTTTTATCAATCATGCACGTCCAAAAACAAACAACTCTTGCTGCACAATCACTCATTTTTCAAGCCACCGCTGTTCCAAAGCACATACATTTGTGAGTTCCTAATTTCAAGGGTAAACCATGCTAGGAGTAAAATTAGAACTAGAATATCGAATGAAAAGCTTGAGGCTCCCTGTTTATTGCAGCCTTTTCAATCAAACTCAATATTGATGCATTTGTGTCTAAAATTCAGTATTAAATATCACATTAATTTTGTGATTTCCAAACTCTTATGAAACTTACAATGAATATCATGTATGAAATGTCATAAGATGTATAAAATAATGTTGTTCTAATTTCATATTGCAGCCTTTATAATGTATAAATCACTTCATATTTTATGGGGGGTTGCTCAGAAGCTATTGTTTGTGTCTATGAATTAGATTTACGAAGGGTATCAATAAATAACCCACTTGTGAAATTCCTTTGTAGTACAAAATTATTTGGTAAAACTGTGAATGGCCACAATAGATAATAGACACTGTACTATTGGGTGCAACTACCTGTACCCAATAATATGGAGATCTCAGTGATTCCATTCAGGTGTCATGCGTTATTAGTTCATTGTTAAAATAGCATTGGAGATTAAATTGTGAATTCTGGAAGAGCAATGGGCATTTAAAAGATTTTTGTAAGCAAAAGGAAAGAAAAATGGGGAAATCAATTTGAAAATGTTGGGCATTTACAAATTGTGTTGATCATACCAATGTGGGAAGATGGTGTAAAATGTTTGAAGGCAGACCAATAACTTTGGTTTGCTGTAGTATAGTTGTGGGAGGTAAGTGTCTTCAACCCGTTAAAATTTTGATGTAATCAACAATATTGTATGAGAGAACTGTCAGACATTGTTGAATGAAATAAGGGAACAGTTAAACATTTTTTATGGAGTTTCCTGGGATATTTTTCAAGCAAAGTTTGGACACAGGAAAGTTTGTTCTCACTGGTTCCTGATACAGTTGTCGGAACAGCACACTGGATACAAAAGGATTTGTAATCTGAGACATTTGGGGTGCTACATTTGAGAATAATGATTTTTTGGAGGATATTTTCATGGGAGATGAGACCTGGGTATTGTTCTTTACATCAGGGTTAAAAACTGCAAGCACATGATGCAGAAACACCCATTTTGCCTGTCCCAAAGAAGCTCAAGGTTTCTCCTTCAATGGGGAAATTGATGATCACTGTCTTCTGGGAGTTTGATATTGTTGGAGTTCTTTTCCCATAGCAGTATTGTCATTTTTCTCAAACTGTGCAATGCTGGCTAAACTGTGACATGCTATTTGTGAAAAATAGAATGCAACATATGGAATCATTTGACTGCTTCATGATAACACATGACATGCTCATTTGCTTGTATAGTGCCAAATTTGTGCGAAATTGCAAAGATTCCATAGGGAAGTTTCAGAGCACCCACCATACAGCTCTGAATTTGCAACCTCATATTTTCGTCTGTATAGACTCGTGAAAAAATTTCTTATGGTCAGAAGTTTAACACTGGTTCTACTTGTAATTGACAACATTCTATGATACCAAAACTTTCAAGCCAATCTTTGCTTGGATGTATGCCTCAACATGAATGAAAGTTAAGTCAAAAAATAATAAATTGTTAATACTTTCATTTTGTTTCATATTGTCATTCATTGCATTTTTTTTATATAATTGTGTCCAAAATTCTGTGTTTTACTTATTGATAACCTGGTATTTTATGGAGTTCAAAACAACTCAATTTCAGTGCTTTTCCATTTCACTGGCGCTGGCGATAAAGTGATATAACCAACACCAAACAGGGGGGGATTTGTGTGTTGACGTCAATAAAGTCTGCTTGGCGAGATATGCACCTGGGCAAAATGGAAAAGTGCCCTAATCTTCTATTAAGGACAAGGAGGCAAAAAGGCTGGACACCTCTGCTTTACAGCATAAATAAATGGATTTTTGAAGTCCAGTAATATATTCGGTATATTTCAATTGGTTTTCTAGAAGATGAAAGAAATGCTATATTAATATATGCAAGATGATTTCATTTAACATTTATTCAAATTTATTTATTTGTTTTAATTTTATTTACTTATTTTTAATGTTAAATCAAATTGATTTAGATATTGTTTTACACTTTGATTATTGTTTGGTATAGTTGAAATGACATTTATGTATGAATGAATTTTTGAAATGCATGCTCTGTATGCATTGCACAAAGACTTAGTTGGCACTGTACAAGTTAGAGGTAGGGGGAGTCTAGTTTTTATTATCTTGTATTATGTTGAGAAAAAAAAAATTCAGTGAGGTAAAATAAAACTGTAACAATTGCTCAAAGTTTACTTCTTAATCCTGCATTTCATTTTTTAAAATTGTTGTTTTTGTTTGTTATCCTTAAATTATAACATTACACATATTTAAATCAAGCAAATATCTTATCTAGATCTAAATGTTTTAATAAATATTTGTATATTTCTCTTGTATATTTTTTATATGTTCTAACTTTTTGGATTATTTTAACTTCTGATTTTTTTTTTTTTTTTTAATGCAAGCAATGTTTTTTGTTATTGCAACTTGTTTTGCAAATTTTTTAGGGGTACTTATGTCCTCGGAGTTGCAATTTTGGAATAGAGCTAATATTTCTTAATTAAAATATTTTTGACTTAACTTTTTTTTTTTTAATGCACTTTTAAACGAAAGATAAATTGGTTCTGTGAAAAATTTTACGAATAACCTTTACAACTTTCCTGCTGAAAAAGATCACCTTATTGAAATAAACAAAGCTAATGTTTTTTATGATTGTATATTTATAGAAATTATATATATAAATCTGTTTCATTCTTGATATATATTTCCTGCAATTGAGTATAAAAAATAGTAGCACACTCATAATTTTTAAATAAATTCTATATTATTTGTTATTATAAAAATGAAATGATTTTACATTAAATATGCTTATTTATTGCATAGTTTTTGCTAGTAATTATTATTATTTTTGTTTTAGATTTGCCAGAAAGTTATTTCTTACTGTGGAACTCCAACCAACTTAGTCTATCATTTATCTAGATATCATCCCATTGAGGGTGATGTTGTAAAAAGCAAGCAAGCTAATAATATCAAATATCAGTACCTTTCAAATAAACTACCTAAACCATGTGCATCTGATAAAAAGAAAACTCGAAATCCAGCCTTAAGTATTATACCTCAAGTTACATTAGAAAATTCATCTCCTCTCTCAATTGTAACTAAAAAAACTAATGTTACTGAAAAGGTTATAGAAATGTTATTAGTGGATATGCTACCTGTAAATATTTTAGAAGGAAATGGTTTTAAAAAGTTAATATCTTCATTAGAACCTTCATACAAAATACCTACAGTTAAAGAATTCTTCATTGATCATATACCTAAAAAATATTATATTGAATATAAAAAAGTTCAAAATTTGTTAAAAGATGCTGAAAAAGTTCATACATCGATTGAACTATGGACAGGGTATAATGATCAAAATTTTCTGACTATATCATCTCATTTTGTTACAAGTGACTTTCACTATAAACATTATGCACTAAGCACTGTACCTGTAAATGGCAATAATCCTGAATATTTAATGACTAGTATAGTCAGTTGCATTTCTCAATGGGATTTGTCAATGGATGTCATGTGCATTGTAACTGATGGTAGTGATACCATGACTAAAACATCCCAGTTGACTGGATGGACAATGATTACTTGCTTTGCACACATTTTAGATGATATAATTAAGCAATCTTTATCTTCTGTTGAATTGACTACTCTTGTTGCCAAATGTCGAAATGTTGTAAAATTTCTTCGAAATAATGAATCTGCTAAACAGCAATTGCTTGAAGCTCAAATGCATGACAAGAACTTGAAAATGCAGCATGCTCAAAATCAGTCACTTGATATTAATGCAGCTGTAGATGTAAAATATCCATTAAAAGTGAAGAAAGATCATCCAAATGAATGGATAAGCACATTTTACATGCTTCAGAGGATAGCAACTTTAAAGAATGTGCTGATGAAATTGCTCTCTAACTTCTCAGCATCTGTTGAAGCTCTCACAAAAAATGATTGGACAGCTATAGATGAAACTATTAGCCTTTTGAAAGCATTTGAAGTTGTCACACTGGAACTTTGCAATGAACCTTATCAATTTGCATCTAAAGTAATACCTGTTACTTTAGGACTTAATTCACTCATCAATAACTGCAGCACTCTCACTCTTAACAGCATTGAAAAAGTTAGAAAAGACATTCTTTCATCTCTCCGTAAACGCTTAGGACAAGTTGAACATAATTTGATGCTTGCAATGGCTACTGTTTTAGACCCAAGATTTAAGAATATTGCATTTCAGTCTGAAGTTGCTGTTGAAACTGCTATACAGCAATTAACAACTGAAGCTAATAAACAAGTTTCAAATGACTCAATGATGGATAGTTCCTTAGAAAAAGATTCTAGAGACATGACTTCTTGTACTGATAGCTTATGGGAAGGATTTGAACGCAAAGCTACTCCTAAAAAGGCTCCTTCTAGGACAGATGATGTTATTAGTAATGAGATTAAAAATTATTTGGAAGAACCTTTATTGGACAGGAAGAAGAATCCATTTATGTGGTGGAGAACTCAAGGACAAGCTCAATTTCCTATACTTGCAAAACTTGCAAGAAAACTTTTGTGCATACCAGCAACATCAATCCCACCAGAACGAGTTTTTTTGAAAAAGGGACGAGTGTTTTCAGAAAAACGTTGTCTCATAAAACCTAAATACATTGATCAATTTATGTTTCTGAATATGAATATTGATTAAGGTTTCAATATTACATTGTCAATTCCTGCCATATTTTTTTAAGAAAATAGTTACTGTTTTTAGTAATAGTAATTAGCTTGTTTGATTTAGACTATTGCTACTAGTTTCTATTTTTTAAATTATTCCTTATTTATTTATTTATTTGAAACAATTTCTCTGTAATTGTTTTTCTCTGACTATCTACATATTTTTTTTTAAAAAAAATACTTTCTTAACCAGATACTGTGTTTCAAAAGTGACTGGCTCTAATTATTACTCATGAAATAGAATACATATTTTCCTTCTTTAAATATTTGTTTTTACTACTTATTTAGAACCTTTTTTTGTGCTCATGTAGTAAAATGGGTTTTTTTTTTCGGGGGTACCCTCATGGGCCATTAAAAGGATTTTTTTTAAATAAAAATTAAAAAGTTCAATATGGAACAAATTGTAATCTAATAAGAAATTTCAAAACTTTTCTTCAAAAACTGTAATTATATGAACAATATTTGAATCGGCAAGGTTCATTCTAAATTTATTGAAATGAAAGTTTACAGTTGGAATTTGCATAAGATTGGTGACTGTAGTTATATATATATATTCATTCTGTTATCTAAAAAATTATGTGTTGATCATCTTTTTATTTCAATGAATATTTTCAATTATCTTAATGAAATATTCCAATTATATATATACTAAAGAAATTGTTTAAATTTAATAAATTTATTAAAACAATATTTTCCAAAAAAGGACTTTTAATATATGTAAACTGTTTCAATCCATGTTCGAAAATGAAATGTATCATCCCTTGACCAAGGTTCAAAATTATGTGATCCATTGCTAAGGGCCCTTGTGTAGCTCTGGACTGACATGATTTTAAACAAACCTTAGAGTTAGGCTCTTCATATAAATTATGAAAAAAATGTACCTGCAAAGCAGAAGGCAAAAGAGATGAAATATATTGTAATGGCAGAAGGAGCAAATTTGTGTAAAATTCAATAGGCAAGGTTTAGTGCTCTGTATAACTTCCCTAGAGTGAACTCTGGATTTTGTATTACGTGCATCATAACCTCTGAATGATAAATTTTTTTGATTGATTTTATGAAGTTTATTGATAGTATTTTTAAATGTTTTAATGCCAACCGCATCTGTATTTCTTTATTGTATTATTTTATTCACTTTCTTTTTAACTAGTCAAACTGTTGATGTTTTTTCTTTATTCAATTTTCAATAGAATTAATGAATTTTTTGAACAGAATTAATCAATTCTAGTGTAGTAATTTTAAGCATTGGAAATGTATACATATTTGTGATATTTTGCCAACTGTGTTAAAATTGTTTATCATCTACAGTATTTTTTGATTGTGTTACTTCAAGTACCTAAAAGTTGTTAATGTACAAAATGTAAATATGTAAAATACAAATGTTGTAATTAAAAAAAAAAAATCATTTTTGATTTTGTATGTGTCATATTTCACTAAAAGTTCTAAGTGGTTTTAATTTGTGGTGTTTAAATTTAATGTATGTTATAAAAAAAACTATTGACTTTTTCATCATTTAGTATTATTAAACACTGTTTCTATCAAAATTAATGTGTATAGTTATGGCTTCATATACTCATTTCTAACATCACTGCTTATTTGAAGTGATGTAATTGAACTTTATTTGTCCTTTTTTTCTTTCTTTTTTTTTTGAGATGTTTTAATTGTTACCAGGTTATCCTAGTGGCCATGGTCATGAGCTCACGGCCGTCATTGTTTGTATCAAGTTGTGGGTTCGAAAGCTCCCCGTGTAGCTGGGGTGATGCACGTTAAATTTAGGGGAAGTTTGGAGAAGGAAGTGGCAACACAGGTGATGTCCTCGTCACTTGACCGAGGTCAATAGCTCCCATGTTGTTTCTAGTGCGACGTTAACAAATATTATTAGGAACAATTCAATAATTTGTATTCCATTATTTTTAAATAAATGTAGAGTTTCATGAGTTGATTTTTAAAACTTAAGTGGCTCTTTTTAATTAAATTCATTATCTTCATATCGGAGCTGTTGACATTTTCTAATAATTCATTTTACGGCACAACTATACCTACAATAACGTTATTAGTATAACTATTGACTTAAATGGTAATAAAAAGGAAAAATGTTTATCACTGTAATATAATTGGCCGCAGTAGCCTAGTTGTCATGGTTGCTGGCTCGCGGCCGGCATTGTTTCCTTTGAACCCTGATGTCTCTAGATGATGATGGATAGGTGTAGCGGAATTGATGCAAGTTATATCTGTCGAGGTCTCATTCCAAGCCCCTCCGTTGGCGTGATGGAGAGGTGTCACTTGACCGAGGTTCAAAATTACGAGGCCTGTCGCCAATAGCCCTCGTGTTGCTTCTCAGTGTGATGTTATTATTTGAGTTCTTGCGCCATTGAAATTCAACGGTCACTCACTCACAGTGCGACGTTATTAAACATTCGCAATCTCTAACCTAAACGTATCTTTTATCCCTTCAATAATAATGGTCATGCTCGCGGCTGGCGTTATTTTCTACGAGTCGTGGGTTCGAGCCTTGATACCACTAAAGACTCATACAGCGGGGCTGATACACGTAAAATGTTTCAAGACTCCCAAGTTCTCCCGTTGGCGTGTTTGGAAAGTGGTGTCATCTTCGTCACTTGATCGAGGTTCAGAATTAAGCGAACCATCGACAAATAGCCCTCTTATTGCTTCTAAAGGGGACTTCATGAAAAATTAATTAGTTCCTCTGAACTTAAAAATATCCATTTTTGTGATTTATTAACGAATTATGTATTTATCCAGAAAAGCAACTCGAGGGCTATTGATGACGGATCTCGTAATTTTGAGCCTCGGTTAAGTGGCGAAGAGGACATCTAAGTTGGCGTCTCCCTTTCCTAACAACTATGCCATTAGGAGGGCTTGGATTTCTACAAGAGTTAAAGTGCATCAGCCCCGCTGCACGGCGAGTCTTTAGCGGCATTAAGGCTCGTCACGAAAACAACACCGTCCGTGACCATGACTACTAGACTACTGCGGTGATGGTTCAACGTAAAATTTTCATTTGAAGAATAATAAAAGAGAAAGAAAAATAGATACTCATAAAACATTAAGGGGTCAATATTAACAAGGCCGCGGTAGCCTAGTGATCATGGTTTCGGATTCGTGGTGGGCGGTTTTCGTTGAGTCGCGGGTCGAGCCTTGGCCACTTAAGATCCGCCGTGTGACCAGGTCTGATGCACGTTAAATGTGTCGGGGTCCAAAGTCTTCCCGTTGGCGGGGTGTGGATGTTAGGAGAGGGGGGTACCAACTCAGGTTTCGTCCTCGTTGTTTGACCGAGGTTCAAAGTTACAAGGTCTGTCGCCAATAGCTATCATGTTGCTTCCAGCGCGACGTTAATAAAACCTAAACCTTTTTTTAATAATATGCTTTTAGTTTAATAAATATCAGATTATTGTTCAGAAGAAAAGCTCTAAACTTTTTATTAAATATTGCTTTATTCAAATGATCTGAAAATTAATAGAGAATCGGGTATCAATTTTGAGTAAATTCCAGACATTTCGATTTTTTTTCACGCGTACACCACAGTTACATCTTGTTTGGCGCAGCATACCCACATCTGGCTCTTGCACCAATAAACTTCACTCACTCACCCATGTGGCCGCGGTAGCGTAGTAGTCATGACGGTGGGTTCGATCTTAGGCCGCTAAAGACCCGCCGTGTAACTGGGGCTGATGCACGTGATGATGTTGGGGTAGCCCGAAGTCCTCCCGTTGGCGTTATGTGGAAGTTAGGAGAGGGGGGTGCCAGCTCAAGTGTCGTCCTCGTCATTTGACCGAGGTTCAAAATTACGAGTTCCGTCGCCAACCTCGTGTTGCTTTTAGTGCGACGTTAATAAAAACTGAGCTAAGCACTCGCCAGACATTTCGATGAAACGCATATTTTCCCTTAATTAACAGAATATGCATCAGATCTCATAGGACTGAGGTACAACACATTGCTGGATTGATTAGTTTTATTAACGTCGTACTAGAAGCAACATGATGGCTTCTGGTGACGGACCTCTGTCAAGTGACGAGGACGACACCTGAGCTGACGCCTCCTCCTAACTTCCACGACACCAGGGGAGGGCTTTGAGTCTCTACCAGATTTAACGTTCATCAGCTCCGGTTTCGCAGCGAATTTTTAGGTGCATCAAGGCTCCCGACTCGATGAAAACCGTCGGCCGCGACTATGACCACAAGTTTACTGTGGCAATACATTGCATTTTTAGTAAATTCAATTTATGCAAAAGTCCTGCATTAATAATGACTTTGCTTTTGAACAAATGCTCACATTTGTTGGTAGCCTAGTGGTCATGGTTTCGGATTCGTGACTGGCGGTTTTCGTTCGAGCCTTGGCTGCCAAAGACCCGCCATGTAGCCGGGGCTGATGCACGTTAAACCTGTCGGGGCCCAAAGTCCTCCCGTTGGCGTAGTGGGGAAGTTAGGAGAGGAGGTGCCAGCTCAGGTGTCGTCCTCGTCACTTGACCGTGGTTCAAAATTACGAGGTCCGACACCAATAGCCCTCGTGTTGCTTCTAGTGCGATGTTAATGAAAAAAACTAACTCCACACATTTGTATTTTGCCCAGTTGGATATTATATCTACGTTCAAGATGCTCCCCAAAATTTCAAATTATTTGTTAGAATAAAAATTATTCTCTTTTGGTGTTTATGAGTACAGATAGCTTCTGAAGCAATACCCAGTCGATATGTACGTTCAATTCCGCTACCGACTTTTTGAGAATTCATCCGGCTATGGATTTCAAAAGACTTGAATGGCTCGGAATCCAAAGTAAACTTAACTGATTGTTATAGTAGGATATTGTATGAAAATCTTCCTGGCTAATCTATGAATTACTTCCAACGACCGATTAGAGGAATTTTGAAGCGCAGATTGTGCAAAATAAATATCTGACATAATTAGAGCAGATTTTCTGTCTCATCATCTGAAGTTTGGAAATTACTAGTGCTTCTGCCATAAAATTAGAATTTTCGTGATTTATTCCATAAGCAGAAGAGGTATTTTGCGTAATAGATTATACATGTTGACTTTTTGAAACATTTGTAGCTATTCTGAAAAAAAAAATCTTGGAAACTGTGGTTAACTATTTCATCAAATAATGCCCTTATAGGGTGAATTGGTAATTTTTTTTATCTCGAAAATTAAGTTCATATTAGTATATATTTTATATCGAAGAGATCTGTGAAATTCATTCGTTGTCTCAAAGCTATTGAGTTGCATTGGTTGAAGAATTATATTTGAATTATGAAAAATGTATTTGCCGATCTTCATATTTTTTTGAGACAATTTCTTGTCCAGTCAATTTTGAAATCATATTGTTATGTTTCCATTGTGAAAAAGGCCTACCGCCATTCGAAGATTCGATTTTTTTTTTTTTTTTTTGGGGGGGGGGGGTATTGTGATTATTCGAGCCATTTCATTTGCGGTATGAAACATGGTAAAAAATATTATATTGCAAATGCCTATTGTTTGTTACAATTTGAAATATATCTCTGATCATTTCAAACCTTTATTTTTCATTTGATTCCATTTTAAAAATATACTAAATATTTTTTAAAGAAGTTGTCTTAAGATTAGGAACCTATTCATTGTAATATTAGGAAATTTGTGAATCATTTTGTTTGACAATTATTGTCAGGATTTGAGGAAAGTTTCCAATATTTACGCCGCTGAGAAATTCTTTCGAGGGTATTTGTAATTTCCTAGATATGATGTTGGAAAGCAGCAAATAAAAATGTTACCTTCTTCGTAGATTGAGTATTCGACTCCGAATTTCAATGTTTCAAAATAAATTACCTTTATATTTTATTTAAAATTAGAAAAAGAACACACACACTTCTTGGGGTAAATTACAAAAATTAATTTAAAAATGAAAGTCAGTTTCTCAATCAATTTTGAAGTGAATTAGATATAGGAAATTTATGAATCCATAATGATAACAGTTTGAAGACTTATAAAGAAGGACATATTGATTACTACGTATTTTAATGTGCAAACTAATTCTCTCATAGTTTTTCGCCAATTTTGCATCCATTTCTTTATTGCATTTTTGCTGTGTCTTTGAGAGGAACAAACATATAATGATCAGGATAAAGTTTTTATTCTAGTGTCAGAAAGTAAGAGGTTCGGTTAGCTGAAATTCTTTCAGGTTTTTGAAAAGACTTTAGAAAATTAAGAGATTTCAGTTTTATCTTAGCACATGGTTTCGCAATTGGGAATATAACTGATTGCATTCCCTAACAATTATTGAAAGTAATTTTAAACAGTAAAACATTTGCTATATATAAATTATTTTTTGAGGAATGATTTTTTTTTTTACTAGAATATGGTGTGTACTTCGGGTCATATTTCGGGCCGCGGTAGCCTAGTGGTCAAGGTCGTGGACTAGCGGCCGGTAGTTTTCGTTCAGTCGTGGGTTCAATCCTTGGATCCGGCTACACGGCGGGCCAAAGACCCGCCGTGTAGCCGGGGCTGATGCACGTTAAATCTGTTCGGGGCCCAAAGTCCTCCCGTTGGCGTGGTGTTGATGTTAGAAGAGGGGGGTGCCAACTCAGGTGCCGTCCTCGTCACTTAACCGTGGTTCAAAATTACGAGGTTCGTTGCCAATAACCCTAGTGTTGCTTCTAGTGCAACGTTAATAAAAACTAAACTCGCATCATATTTCTGGACCGTGGTCAAAGACGTGAATTTTTTTGTTAAGTGATTGTCTTATCTCCTGGGAAAATCCTTAAAAAGTGACGCATTAAGAGGATTATTATCGTAAATTAAAAAAAAAAACCCGTCAACTATCTATCTGTAGTTATTACATATTCTATCTCACAATACACTTGATTTGCTCGAATTATATGGAATCTAATTTTTTGAAGAAATAAATCTATATTTGAGAAGAACTGTCCCGTATGACATTTATACGGGAAAACTTTTTGTGTCTGCAAAAATTGTAACAAGACAGCACGCATCTTTAGTTTTTGAAAGTAAATACAGAATGAAACAGACAAATTAAAGGTAATAATTTTTTTTTAAAAAAATGTGATTAAAGGAAAGTGACAAAATGTAAGAAATTTACACTACTTTGATGGTGGTTTCGAAAAGGACAAAAATATATATATATCTTCTTCACGATTAGTCGACTCCAAAATTGTAAGAAATTTGTAAGTATTTTTATTTCAAGGTAGTCATATAGGCAGCTGTCTTCAAATCCAACAAAATAAATGATTCTATTCTTTTCACTCTAGACGAATAATCAAACACATTTAGAATAAGTATATGCCAAAAATGTTGATCCAAAGGTAATTTTGTATTTTTATTTCTAATTATTTCGGTGACTTGTTAAAATATTAATTTCTGTACAGTAAATATCAGATTCAAGATGAAATAAATGTATTTTAATGTCATTTTTCATAAGAATGAATATATATATATATATATATTAGTTTTTTGCTGACTTTTTTCAATTGAATGACTTAAAAATCTATGTAAACCATTAAACTTTTTTATGATGCTTTTTCTTACATTTGATATATATAAACATATTTTATTAAATTCGAATGTATCTTAATGTCTCAAATAATTTTTCAAAATGGAATATTTCAGTTCTTTCATGTAGATGACACTCTTTATTTGCTCTGTCTCTCTATTTTAGTTCCCATGGGGTTTACTGTCTTTGGTAAACACGGGGGACGCACTCCCGGGATACCCTAGCGATCCTTCTCTATTTTCGACCCTCCTTCTTGTCAACCATTTTTACCTTTTTTTCAACTTCACGTCTAGACCACAGTTTAATCTTGTTTGGCGCAGTATAGCCATATCTGGCTCTTGCGCCAATATACTTGACATTCACTCACTCTCTATTTTAGTTTGTTATAATTTGCCGTAGAAGTCGTAATAGTAATTTTTCAATTACATTAAAATATTTAACTTGTAGAAAAGTATCGCTACATACATGCAATTCTGAAATTTTGAAAGTCTCAACTATTTCTTGATAACATTAATTCTTTCAGTTAATAAAATAAATTAACAAATTCTATTTTTATAAATTATTTTATATTTCAATCAAATAACTTTCCACAAATTTAGAATCAGTGTAGTAGTGATATTTGCGTCTATTTATATTATATAAGACTAGAAAAATGCTTATATCGTATTCTTGTTAATATATTGCCACTTTATGATAACTTTACACAATGCTTCCTAAATCTAAATTTCTAATAGTTAAAATTATTTAATGGAATTTAGTGCTACAGTAAAAAATGCATATTTTTTAAATATATTATTACATTCTATATATTATAAATACAGTTCATTATAATATAATAAGATTGCAAAAATTAATTTATGTAATTAAAATTTCGATTAGAAAGAGCTTAGAGAAATTATTTGAAAATCTGATCATATGACCATCAAGATTCTTATTAATAAGGGAGCTAATATAATTTTGCCTTAATTTCCCTTTTTTTTCTGCTGCAGATTTTACAGAAAGAAAAGGAACGTATAGAATAAAAAAGTTGCAACTTTTCTAAATAAAATGTAATTCTTAACCTCGATACAAATTTTCCCTTGAACTATGTTATAAATGTTTTTTTTTTTTTTTTTTTTTTTTTAGTACCAATTCAAAATTTCTCAGGATAATTATTAAGTTCATAGTAATTATCTCAATCTGAAATGAAATCATAATTAGGAATAATTAACAATTTAAGTTAGCAAACTACAATAAATTGAAATCTGTATAAATTATAGAGTATTTCTAAAATTATTTTTTGTCAATCTTGTAGTGAAAATTGTTCACTCCGGGAACCAAACGAGTTTAAAGATAATACTGTTTTTCACTCATGAAATTTTAGATAAAGCATTCGCAGCAATAGGAAAAAAATATTTGAAACATTTAACTAGTTAATATAAAACAAAAAGATAACGAATTACGTGCCTCAAATATATATATATATGTCGAATTTTTCTGAATTAAGCAAAGATTTTTTTTTTTTTAGTTTTTGTTAACGTCGCACTAGAAGCAACACGAGGTCTATCGTCGACCAATCTCGTACCACGGTCAAGTGACGAGGACCATACCTGAGCTGGCACCCCCTCTCCGACTACACGGCGGCCAAGGATCGAACCCGCGACTGAACGAAAACAGCCAGCCACGAGTCCGAAACCATGACCGCTAGGCTACCGCGGCCTCGAATTAAGCAAAGAATGCTCCGAAGATCGGCATGCGGAATAGTGCATACTGAGGCACGATATCTTCAAATGGACTTAAGAGCCCTAATATAACATAATGTAGAAGTTGGAAAAACGAAGTATTTTCCTCAAATGTTATCCTTGTCTTTTAACTATTGTTTAGAACTATAAAATATTTTGAGTGACTATTATGTGTCTTTAAATCAACAAAAATGATACACATTAGTTCCTATTTCTTGTATATAAATGCCATTAGAAAAAATGCTAAATTAAAAATAAATGCCGAAATGAAATTTCTTATATCTGTTTTATTCTTTTGCAATTTTCGTTTATTAATCCGGGTAATATTTCAAGAAAAGACACTTCTGATTATGAATTTTTAACTTTGAAAATATTTAGAACAATTATGTTTCATAAGAAGAGACTGATTGATTGTGTTTATAAACGTCGTACTTTGAAGCAACACAAAGGCTATTGGCGACGGACCTTGTAATTTAGAGCCTCGGTTAAGTGTCGAAAACGACTACCGATCTGGCACCTGCCTCCCAAACTTCCACATCATGCCAACTGGAAGACTTGGAGCCTCGTCAGATTTAACGCGCATCAGTCCTGTCTCAAGGCAGGCTTTAGTGGTATCAGGACTCGAGTCCTCGCCACGACTCGATGAAACAAGACCGATCGCTAGTTCGAGACCATACCCCTGGACTACCGTGGACATATGTGGCCACGGTAGCCTAGTGGTCAAGGTTTCGGATTCGGGGCTGGCCGTTTTCGTTCAGTCGTGGGTTCAATCCTTGGCCGCCAAAGACCCGCCGTGTAGCCGGGGTTGATGCACGTTAAATCTGTCGGGGCCCAAAGTCCTTCCGTTGGCGTGGTGTGGATGTTAGGAGAAAGGGATGCCAGCTCAGGTGTCGTCCTCGTCACTTGACCGTGGTTCAAAATTACGAGGTCCGATGCCAATAGCCCTCGTGTTGCTGCTTCTAGTGCGACGTTTATGAAAACTCAACTCAACCGTGGACATATATTTCACAAATAATGAAACATGTTAAAGGTAATTCATCAGTTCAATTAGAGAAATATTGTTTTTTCTCTTCCAGCTTTATTTTCTTAGAATTACATGAGATGATTGAATGACCACTGAAATAAAAATTTTATCACGTAGAACGAGCTCTTATGAGGGTTGATTCGGTAAAATGGGAAGGGTTTATTTTAAGTAGATAATTATGCATAAATTTTTTTTAAAATAATTTTACTTTCAAAACTTTGGACATAAAGAAGTAAAATGTATGTTAAAATAAAATGTGATCTATGAACCTATGGAATAAAATATGATCTCAATTAATAAATGAATGAATTGCCTTTTTTTAAAAAAAAAAATTCTCACGGTCTTAAATAAGTAAACATAACGTGAGGTAAACTTATTCTGCTTAATTTATTATAGTAAGAGCAAATTATCAAAAGTCTTGTAAAAATTGTGATCCTGCAATTTTGTCAGGTGACCTTCAAAACTTTGAATTATTTTTTAACATTTGTTTTCTTTCATATTTCTTCCTCTTAGCTTGACTTTTTCTGAACATAGTAAATTTCGATTTGGATTAGAAATTAAAAGTGTGGGGGAAGCTCTGAACAAAAGAAAAAAATGCTTGCAAGTCGCATTTCTAGTTTTCAATGAAATTCGTTACTCCTCAAAACATGGCTTCATAATTCAGAACTCACTTTTAATTTTTGTATTTTTTAAAATCTCACATATCATGTTAGGCTGTTTTAAATCATAAAATCAATGAAAAGCAAAGTATGACGTAACTATTGTATTATTTATCTATTTAATGTGTTTTGCCGCGTATACAATGTTTCATATCTGTATAATCATCAAAGGAAGGGAATTGCGGATTGATATTCATCTCCTGTCTGAAAAAAATAGGAAGGAAATGCAAAAATATTTCTAGAAATAAGAGGTACATTTACTACTTGGATGTCAATCTTATTTATAATAACAACAGAATATGGAAGTCAATTGACGGGATGCCAATATGCGAATATTTTTTACTTTGAAGTCATATGTTTAATTGTCAGATACCCCTACCATGGCAACAATTTATTCATCTCCGAATCCTTCGGATCCTTAGAAGAAATTGTTCTGCGTTTATTTTGTCGGTATAATCGTATTCTGTGCATCTTTTCGGGAATTAATTGTGCAAATAACTGAAATTTGTGATGAAAGGAAACCTATATATAAAACAGAAAGTAGCGTAGTTTTTTCAAAGAAGTTTAGTCAACATTTGTGTCATTCGAAGAGAAAAAAAACTAGGAAAACTCTAATGCAACCGATTCGGAACTGACGAACCAATTATTAGAATAGAAGTATGGAATTGCCATTTCCACTTTGTAAGTGTCAGATCGTTCGAAGAAAACGAAATTATCTTTATAGGAAGGGGGAAATTGTGAATTCTTGTGTTATATCGAAGAAAATTGTGTCTTTGTGAAAAACATTTGCTCGTATGCAATGCAGAAAATAGGAATATGTGGGTTACAAGTATGATAATGTCTTCTTTTTTAAGACACGGAAGGCATCTTTATTATTATAATCTAGTGATCAATTTTTAGTTCAAAATTCAGCTTCAGTTTCGCAATAGAGACGATTAATGATGTTCTAAGTACGAAGTTTTCTGATTTTTGAATAATGTTGATTAGATTATGATAAACGTATGGAGTGATTATTTGAACTGATATTTAGCACAATATTTATAGTGGTATAAGAATTTAACTCTGCACTGAAAAAAAAAAACTTCCATACTACTTTATTATTCACTAGTCTTTTTAAAATACATCAGAATATGTGTTCTGCCTCAAAGCTTTTGAAAGCAAATGTAATACATTTTTGATTAAAAGAAGAAAAAAAA